>JBCEWB010342975.1:0-21494 GCA_039654565.1 Peronia peronii | reverse complement strand
GTTAGGAGGGGGGGGGGGGGCTGAAAAGTCTGGCTTTTAGATAGCTGAGCTAACCTCACAGTAATAATAATCAAACATTAAAGCCATGTTGTGGTAACTTGGGGGGAGGCTTAGGAGAAGGGGCGGGGAGGAGGGGGGGGGGAGGGAGAGAGAGAGAATGGAGGGAATGGGGAAGCCAGCTGGACATTGTAGATCACTACAAGTCTGTTGACAATTACGTTTGCCTTTATGAAATAACATATAAAAGAATCCTCCAAAAAAAAAAAAAAAAAACACTTGAAATTGAGGATTCTTCTGCTGAAATTAAGAGTGAAACCTTCGAGCATTTCTGTGAATTTTCTCAGGGTATATAGGACTGTGATGTTCCCACTATCAAAGCTTGCAGGTGCACAAATCGAGACCTTCGAGTTATGTGGAATCCATGCATTTATAAGTTTGGTTTTTAAGAGAGAAAAAAAAAAAAAAGGCACCTTGCATGGTGGCGATAGAATTATCACTCTGTGAAACATGAGTAGAAACTTTAGTTCCTGAGTGGCTTCTAAGTTAAAATGCTGTACAGGTATTGAATGAGTGACATTCTCTTCAGTGGCTTCCATTTAACTGGCAATCATCGCTTATTTCTTCATCATGAAGGTAAACATAACAATGGGAGATCGTTGTGCTCAGCCCTATTACGTCCCTTTAGCAGACACAAGAGGGAGTGGACAAACAGTGTAATGAGGAAAAAAATCACTTCTGCGTTTTTTACTTGAGACATACACCATGAAAAATTCCAAAAAAAAAAAAAGGATGATGTAAAGAGAATGTTTTCTTCTTATTGTTATAATTTTTTCAAATTTTTTGGCGATCACCCTTTCGAATGACAAGGTGTAAAGGGATTTTTTCCTCTTTACAATGTTTGCTATAGACCGCTTTGGCTGGGACAGGGAAGTAATTCGGCTGGTCAAAATGATCTCCCCTTACACGAGTCCCTCTTTTGGGAGGGGCAGATAATCTGCGAAACGATCTCCCATTGTTTGCTCACATTTCTTGTCCTCTATCTGTGCTTCCATTTCATAAAGAAAAAAAGATGTTGATTTGCGAAACTTTTCAGCGATTAAACAGTCAGTAGTGATAAACGTCTAACACGTGAACATTTCATGCGCAGGTCGAGGACTTTCATAGTTCACGTAACAGATGTTGTGGAACGTACCAGACTAATCATGACCACAACTATTGTTCTCTCCACTCCAACTGATTCTAATGAATTTACCCAAATTTTAATCTGCGTTCAAACCATGGATTACGACTATTAGTCTTCTTATACGGCCTCATTGTTTTCCCTTCCCGTTTTTATTCACGAGCTGAACAGCCATTTTTAAAACAAAGCAAATGAAAGCAAAATGAACAAACAAAAATAAAAACATGCATTGCCTGTTTGTCTCTGACTAACAAATATAAGGGCATTTAGGCTTTCCTCAGGCTGATGCAGGAAAGGTGACTGAATAAAAATGTCATTCAAGAAAGTGGGGTGGTTTGTGCCAGTATAAAAAGGGTCCGACTCAAGAGAATGAATAGACATAAAGCGTTATTTAACATAAAGGCACTTACTTCTGGCTGAAGGCAACAGGAAGGCTGGATGGTCAGGGATGCCATTCAAGAAAGAGGCGTGGCTTTGAGTGAAAAAGGGCGGAGTCAGGAGCAGTGGGCACGGGTTGGCCAAGCTGGCAGCGGCGTAAGGGGCGTAGTCAAGGAACGGAGGTCGCGAGATGAGTGGTGGAGCCGGCTCTCGGGGGAGGGGTTTCGATTTGCTGACAAGAATATCGTCGATGAAGAAACGTGTCGTGTGCCGGCGTGTCCCCTCTGAGAATGGAGTCATGGTCATTTCGCTGAGCTCAAGTTACACTGGTGGTTTCTTTCAGTGAATAAAGTTTTCTGTGTTGAAAGAGAGAAAAAAACAATATATCGGATGAAAGATCATCATTGCTATCATCACAGTTCTACAGAAATATCTTTGTCATCTGGATGAAAATGTGAATGTGTTGTTAACTTAATACAAACTAATACTGTCATCTGATTCCAATAAATAATATTAATAGAAGAAGAAGAAGAAGAAGAAGAAGAAGAAGAAGAAAAAGAAGAAAAAGAGGAAGAAGAAAAAGAAGAAGAACAACAACAATAAGTGATTTACTTGTACAAAATATAATAAAGAACTTGTAACAAACTGACCTTTAGCGAATTCTAGGAGTGATATAATAATATGTTTTGTTTTTTTTTAAAATCATTAATTGCATCAAAACTTGGTCAGGCTTTCTCTTCAAACTTTGTTTGGTATCGTCCATGATTACCAGCATAAGTCGTAGCAGTCGGCATTGCCTAAAACAGATTGTCTCTGCTAAAGCTCCCGTCATTATTTGGTTTAAATATTGCATACATAGAGACAAGAGACTACCGAGGGACTGACAAGTTTCAACACAAATAACATGCGGGTAATGAACGATAAAAATGCTCTGATATGAAAAAGAAGAACATGCTAGCGTCTATCCCCTATCGACTCCACTCATCATTTGATTTAAATATAAAAAAATATGAAGACAAAAACACCCAATAAGTCATTGACATAGTGCATTAATAAACAAGGAACACATAAGAAATGACACAATATGCTCAGACATATAGAAAAAAAATCAATATATTTTTCTATTTTATTTATTTATTTATTTATTTATTTATTTATTTATTTATTTATTTATTTATTTATTTATTTATTGAAAGCGATAAGTGTCTCCATTCATCGTGCTTCTGGTCATTTACAAGAATATCATTATCCTGCAACAACATCACAGTTTGACCAATACAGAAATGACCAAAACGTGACATTTGTGATCTAACTGACTTTACAAAGCTCAGTCCAAGCTAATCAACTCTCATGTAAACATCCTCAGTCCGCATAGCTTCTCACTCAATCTAACACAATATTAGGTAACAGACTTGTAATCAATATGCGTGCCACACTGTTAATTGTGGCAAAGATGAAGCCTATTAGCTCAACGTGTACGCACTCAGTACATAAATAGTACATTGGAGCACCATTAACTCTGGCGCTTTATTGATAGATTGTCGCTTTATTTAGTAAAGGGATATTTTTGTGAGCAGCTTGATATAGAAAGGTATCTTTGGCAAGCAAGCTATCGGAACGGGATAAATTGTTATTTGGGGATACATAAGATTATATATTTCTTTAACGCGAGGCGCTGTGACCAAACAGTTAGGCATCGGCTTCTTGACAAAAACGCTGAGGGTTCAGATCTTACCAGGGATGGAAAGATTACAACCTGTATTTCTTTTTTTCAATGACTTAATAGTCCCCTGGTTTCTTGGATTGGGAAGACTGGCGTTAAATCTTCACGGATAAGGGCGAATTATTTCTCAAGTCCTTGGTATCCATTACACACATATGTACAAATTAAAGAACCATTGGCAGTTGTGAAAGCGCACGAAGAGTGCGGAAACGCCGTCCAGGCGAAATTTTCAGATTTCAAATGTCTTCACAAAATTCTTCTCAACGAACTGGGAGCTCATTTAATGCCGAGATAATTCTACTTTCTCAAGATCGAAAGGCTACATAAAAAAAAAAAAAAATACACACACAAAAAGGGGGGAGGGGGTATCCGTTAATGGCGTGTGCAACATCTTCACATCTTTAACTTCTTCGTGTGAGGATGCATAGCTTGAACTAATCCAAGGAGAGAGTTAATGGCAGGACATGTTAGTCCTGTACGCATTGGTGTTAAATAACTGAAAAATACATGATATAGGCTAATAATTACAATGTTTTATTTGGAGAAAATATCTCAAGATGCTTGTTGCATTAATTTAGCTAAAAATAACCTAACAATTTTTTTTCTTTTCTTCTTTTTCTTCTTCTTCTTCTTCTTCTTCTTATTATTATTATTATTATTGTTATTATTATTACTATTATTATTATTATTTTACGAAAAATGTCTTAAAATTAAGACGACTGTCCACTGGCAACTAATCAAATACACCAAAAAGCTGAAAATTATTATTATTATTATTATTATTATTATAACGCAAGATATCTCCAATATATTCCGGTTACAACAACAACTGAACAAAGCTCTAGGCCTGGAAAGGTAGTGTTGAACTTGATTCTTTTCAAAGCATTTTCCCTCAGTCAAACTGCACATAAAAAAATATGCGAAAGCACAGGTTCCATGGTGCCTTTTGGGATGACCGTCAATGTCTAAAACATAAAGGCAATGCCTAACAGATTTGTTCCGACCACGAGAAAGATTGGAAATACCCGCGTCTATTTTTAGCAGGGGGTACAAACACTCTAGAGTTTTCACAAATTTGTCTCACTTTTCGTGTTGACCCTGTTACGGTGGGAAGGAAATGTATGACTAAAACTCTTCGCTGTAAGCTTATTGAACCTAGATGCCCTCCAAATAATAGTGAGTTGTGTTAATGATTGAATGACGTAGGAAGAAGTATGGCGTACTTCCGGCGTCGTGTTTTTCCCGAAGTTTTGCGTTCAACTTGTGTTATAGGATTTCGGGGTGAGCATAATACACATAAGTGAGTGTTCTATTTTTAGGTACAAACACTCCGCCGGGAATTTCCAGATCTGTGTTTAGTCGAATATAAACTATTTTCTTTCCGGTGCTGCAAGGAGAGCAGCAAAACGTCTTTTTGATGAAACAAGAAACAACTCCCCAAAATATTTTCATTGAGGTAAAACGTCAGTTATAAAAAAAATATTTCAGTTAAGTTTATTACAAGACACGACAATTAAATAATAATTTTCCGAAAGAGTCACAGGTAAAAAATTATACGATTGTTAAAAATATGTAGATCTAATCCTGGAGGCAAAATTTAATTTAAACTGCACCAAGCGTCTGGCAGTCGCAATAGCTACTCGGGCAAATCAAATGATCATCAAATTTCTTTGGATCTTATGGTTGACTTCATTCATTGATGGGGTCGCCGTGGCTATGTGGTTTGGTCTCTGCTTCATAGTGAAAACAACTCACGTCGGTGAGGTTGTGGCCGGGATTGACTCGCGGGTCCTGCATCGGGGGATGGAAAGACACGGAAATCCGAAACCTGCATTTTTTCAGTGACTCAACGGTTCCCTGGCTTCCTCTGGATGGCCACCTTAGAGGATGTTGAAAGGCGTAGAAAAACCAGAACCAGGGTAAGGAAGCCCGACGTCTAGCCTTCTCGGATAACGGCGAATATATTTCAGAGGTCTCGTCTGTACGTTACATACGTTAAAGAACCTTTGGCAGTTCAAAAACGATGAAGAGTAAGCGGGGTGCCGCTGTCTGGGCCATATTTCCAAAATCCAAATTTCCACCCACTAAAATTCTCAGCAAAACCAGGCTGCCTCTTAATACAGTCGAGATAATCCTACATTCTTCGGATTGTAAGACTTAAGGAAAGACAACAAACTTCATTCTCAGTAAAACATTTATTTTGTAAAGTATGATTCCATCTAGCAAAAAAACGGTAAGGGTTAAACAATTGTTGTGAATTAAGAAATAATGTATTGCATCTCTTGGGGTGTGACTAAAGGAATTTGCCAGCAGAGATATCAAAATGTCAAACTTAAAAAATAAATAAAATAAAATAAAATAAATTATTTTCAAAAACTAATAAAATATGCATGAAATCTGTCTGACATAGTGAAAATGAAACGAGCTCTTTCCTTTTCATCGGATGTACCTTGAGACAGACAGTGGCTAGGAATTAAAAGCATTTAGACCGATAGATGTTATGGGAAGAAGAAAGAAAGAAATACAAGATTAAAGAAAAACAGACACAAAAGAAAGAAAGAAAGAGAGAGATAAAGAAAAAAAGAAAGAAGACAGAAAGAACGAAAGAGAGAAAGAAAGAAGAAAGAAAGAAAGAAAAAAGAAAGAAAGAAAAAAAGAAAGAAAGAAAGAAAAAAAGAAAGAAAGGAAGGAAGAAAGAATGAGATCCAAATTCAAATTATACAAGTTATGTTAAAACATATCTGTTTCAAAACTGAAAGCATATTTTTATATTGTTATTCATCCTATAGTCTACTCAGGTACTTTGTTGTTGTTGCTGTTGTTGTTGTTGTTGTTGTTGTTGTTGTTGTTGTTTATAATGATGTATTATTTCTAGCCTTTTGTACCCGAGAGGATAATACTCTGTCATTTTCTCACCCAGTTTCTGAATATTAACATTATTTAGCGTTCACCGACCATCGATTCAATGTTCATTGTGATTTAATGCATTACTTCATATAGAGAATGATTATGTCTATTATTATCAATTATTTTTTGGTATCATCATCAGCACCACTCCTCTGCTACCATAATATTGTTTCACGTTTTTATTTGTCTTTACTCAAAAACTGCAGGAATTGTTTATTGACTCGGTTATTCAATAGTTCGATGTATTGTTTATATGGCCAAAAGAAGAAAAGAAACTGTCTCTTTTCCGAATTGCCGAACATCTTTCTTTATTTTTATCCCCTCCCCCCCTTTTTTTTCCCCATCCCCCCCCCCACCCCCACCCTTTTTGTTTTCTCTTGACTCCTTGAGCCAGACATTATCTTTTCCAAGTTATTTTTCCAATATTGGGCGCTTTTGGCTTGTTTGTTTGCTTGTTCGTTTATTTAGTTGTCTATTAGACTGATGTTTCGACTTCGAGCTCATCATGAAAGATCTGCCTGCCATCTCCCATTAACGATATACAGCAGTAGAGACAGTAAAACCGATATCGACGTTGATAATGTTAGAAAGATAACTATGGTCACAGCAAGGAGCTTATACTATTTATACTGGAGTGCGGACTCATGACGCCGCCTTAACAAAACACAATGTATCTAGCGCGCCAATCCAGGCGCCATGGCCATGGGGTTAGATTTAGTATTGCTATACGTGAGCTTCGTTTAGTTTTGCACGTGGTAACATAACAACAACATTAACATTAGACAGGTTTCTTGCCCTCATGGCCATGGTTCCACATTCAGCACGCGTGATGTCATTAGTCCGCTCTCCAGTATAACAGTATAAGTTCCTTGGGTCACAATTAGTTACTGTTTTTATTTCTGTTTACAGTGGTTGTTTTTTAGTCCAAAACCTTTTTCTGACTTAAATTACTGTTGGTATTCGATCTGGTAGTATTGATGGTTCCATCCTCACACCATGCTATCATTGCCTTTCTGTTATGTATTTTAATTTATGCGCAGAATACAGTTATATTGAAATAAATAATCAAAAACCTTTTTTTTTCTTTTCTTTTTTTTTTTAGGTAGGTCTCTGCACCATCTCAGGAAAGACGTGTTAAACTCGCCTTTTGTTCTTATAGAATTAATCATCAGTTCACTTTCGTTTTCAGCTTCGATAAGACAGTGATGTAAGATTTCAAGGAAACGAATTCCGACCTCTATTTAATGAAACATATGATCTTTTGATAAATTTATAATAAACTCTTGCCCTACTCCATCCCCTCCCCCCACAAAACAACAACATGATTTATTTGCATGAGAAACAGGCTGGATGAAGAAAAAGAGGAATGAAGAAAGAAGAGTAGAAGAAACAAAGAGACGATGGAAAAATAAACAATGGAATAAATAGAACATAAAATATATAAATGCACAAATGGATGAATCAATGGATGAATGAATGAAAGAATTAATTAATTGATTGATAGAAGAATGAATGGATAAAGCAATGAATAAGTAAATCAATAAATATACCATTCCGGGAATGAAAGAGTGAATGAGTAAATGAGAGAATAAATAAACAAATAAATAGATAAATAAATAAATAATAGTTATATAAAATAAATAAATAATTAAATGAACACATAGATAAGTAAATAATAAATGAGTACGTGAATGAGTGAACGAAAGAATGAATAGATAAATAAATAAATAAGTAAATAGATAAATAAATAAATAAGTAAATAAATAAATAAACAATAAATAAATAAATAAAAGAACAATAAATAATAAATAAATAAATAATAAGTTAATAATTAATAAATGGATAAATAATAATAAATAGATAAATAAACTTTTAAATAAATAAACAAATAAATAATAAATAAACAAACAAAAAACACTCTGGATTTTAAAAAATAGAAAACAGTGACGAAGCATGTCTGACAGATTATGTTATTCTGTGAACAGACTTATCAAGTCATGATCTCCCCAAAACTCCATTGCTTGCAGCAATTGTTTAATTCGATAGTCGGAACCACATTAGACATCGAGATAACCCCCACAAGGAGGTGGAAAGACATATATAGAAAGTAACACATTAGACAGGAAACTGTTATAGCAATCTCAGAGCATGATGGTACAATCTATATACATCAGGGCTTAAAGCTGTACCGTGTAGACCTAGAAATCAAAACATGTCGGCCTAAGAGGTAGATGTACATTATAATCTGGCTATTTTCAAGTTAACAACACAAATTAATAGTCGCAAAGTAATTAATTATATACAGAGATGGAGACAAATGAATACGACATAAATAAGTAAATGAATAAATAAATGAGGAGATAGATAAATGAAATAAATAACGAGGTAGATAAAATAAATAAATGAATAAATAAACAGATGAGTGAATAAGTAAATATGTAAAGAAAGAAAGAACGAACTGATAAATAAAAATAAATAAATAAACAAATAAATGGGATATGCCTCAAGTTAACACTGTTTGGCGTAGAAAATAATATACAAAATAATAGCGACAGTTCTATCAGACTCAGAAGTGATACAAACAACATAACATGTATATTTCTTATTTCTTCTTCTTTTTTTTTAGTTGGTGTGCTCATTTGTTCATACAATGTGTTCCATCGAGTGACTGACTGATCAGTAAATGACAAATCACTTGGTTAGTGGGTCTGTCCAGCTTATTTACCATCAAAGATATTGTCAAATCGCAAGCTGACCACTGATTAATTCCTTATTAGTTGGAGTTTTGCCATGTAAAATCTGATTTGTGTACATAATTTTATCCATTTTTTTTTTCAAGGCTATAAATCGCTTTCATTATTATGTTTATTCATATCAAATTGCATCGGAAAATTTCGATCGTTCAAAAATGTAAAATGATTGTGAGAAAGAGGATTTTTTCTTTCAAGCAAAGGATGACACGAATGTAAAAAAAAATTTGTGATTTCTCATTGAGCACAGCTGCAATTAATTGGTATTACAACCTCGAAACGACGAGGCCAAATATCTTAAATAATTTCATCGTATAATTGTTCTTGTTCATTCTTCTTTTTTCTTTTGTTATTTTGTTGTTGTTTCTTTGTTTTAGTTTAATTTTTACAACAATAACAAAAAGGAGACATTAAACATTGATGATGTACAGTGATTGTTTGAAACATTGATTATAATATTGTCGATGATATAAATCTGAAAATGAAATAATTGATAGTTGTGAATCAAGCAAAGCTTACCGCTTTGTCCGCTCTGCGTCAGTAATTATCAGAATCAACAGACTTGTATCTTCATTCTTGGAATTTGAGTATTATCGCGTCGGATTCAGTGATATAACGAAGAGTTGAAACAAATGATAAAGTAGCGTTAGCGGTCAAGATATCAGACCTTTCCGCTTGCTGGTGTCAGTTTGCGGGAGAATTTTCCTCGGGTAAACAGTTTATTAAGTGACCCGGGATTTGAGTGATTTCCACAGATAAAAGATGCTTCAGGGATCGCGCTGGCATCCGCTGGAATCGTCCAATCACAAGCCAGAAAGGGTCCCTGTGGACCGATCATTGATTAAGTAGGAGAGCGGGACATCAGTTCATCGATTTTCCTGTCGGTTGTGTCTTCCCGGCCCCGGCGCTGACAGTCGCCAGCAGCTCGTCATCGATTCGTCAAGCCTATTTTTAGCACCCCCGATCAGGTAAGCGATGACCCTGTCTCATCTCTTTCGAGCTACGTAAATATTATCTATCTGTGAATCTGTGAAGGTTTTCGCTCTACTTTTCTCTCTCTCTTTCTCTCTATTTCTATATTCAACTTGTCCATGATTTGTTTGTGTTACTCTCTGTTTGTTACTTCGCATTGCTCTGTCGCTCCGTGCTGGATTGTGGTGTGAAGTAACGAGATGTAATCTGCTTTAAAATTTGTGAATCTCCCATTCTTCTTCTTCTTTTTTTTTTTTTTTTCGTCTTCTCCTACTTCATTTTGTTCTTGTTTGTTTGTTTGTTTGTTTGTTTGTTGTTTCGTATAGGCCGATGATAAACTGTTACATATAAAATTACAATCCAAACAGATGCCGAAAAGTTAATATTATAATCATAATAATCTAGATATTTGATAGATAGGCAATGACTCCGGTCCTCATAGACAAAAGAACCAAGCCCGAATTCTCAATCCCACCTGGATTTCCTATAACCAGTCAAGAGTTTGTAGCATCCAAAGGCCACTAAGTATCTCACTGTCCATTGCGTACAATGTGCAATATCCAGCTGCCACTCTTACCTGCCGATGACGCAAAAATAACTGTCCGCGCATTTCGCAATACTTACAATCGTTTCAAAATTTCAAGGCGACAACACTCACTCCCAAGATGGTGCCATTTTTTGTGTCTTCTCATTTCCCCTCCCCCCTCCTTCCCCCCCCCCCCCCCTCCTATCCCCCCCGTCCCATCCTCCATCGATTGGTCTTGAAAAAGGTGTCAAACAATGGTTCGGTCCTTTATTTCCTGCTGTGATTTCATAATCTTCTGAAGTGATAAAATAACTAACTTTGGGATCATTTGGCACCACTGCGAATACATATTCGACTAAATGTGGCTTTGAAAGAAATTGGGTTTCTTTCCTTGGATTAGATGATGTTTAATTGATCATGAAGCAGATCATTCCTCAATATCCTCCTCTTGGGACACTATAGCTGATCATGAAAAATCAGACCAACAGTATCACACTGTTCTTCATTAGTAACTACCAACAGACCAAGCTTATCAAACATTGGTAGATTCAGTCACGAAAGGCATGCCGGAGCAGAACGGGTTTGTTTGTTTGTTTGTTTGTTTGTTCTGCACGATCACGACTATACTGCGCCAAACACGATAAGATACCCTACACGTCAAGAAGAAGAGAGGACAGAGAGCGGGACAGAAGACAGGAGCAAGGAAAGAGAGAAGAGATGTCACCCATGGAACGTCGAGAATGGCACTTCATGGGAGACATCCCACCGATGGCGGACTTTCACCGCATGCAGTGTTGTTTTTTGTTTTCTATTTTTTTCTCAAGGCTTTCAAGCCTAGGAAAGTGGGATTATCTCGGCTCTAGGTGGCTGTTTGTTTTTTGTTGAGAATTTTTGTGGGTAGCAATTTGGAGTTTTGAAATTTTGCCTGGACAGCGGTACTCCGCCTAGTTTTCATCGATTTTTAACTGCCAAGGGTTCTTTAACGTGCGTACGGTACACACGGGATCTCAGAATGTAGTCACCCTTATCCAAGAAGCCTAGACGTCGGACTTCCCTACCCAGAGGAAGCCAGAGAACCGATGAGTCACTGAAAAAAAATGCAGTTTTTAATCTTCGTGTCCGCCTGCAAATGGGGGCAAAGAACCTACTTATATATCCCCTCCCCGCCTCCCCCCCCCTTCCCCCCCCCCCCCCCCCGGAGTTTCTCTTTCATGAATGTAACCTTTCAGTTCTAAGATGCTGTAAGTGCCTGCCTAGTTTTGGTGAGAAGAATTTTTGCGAGTAGTAATTTGGAGTTTGTAAATTTTGCCCAGACAGCGGGGTATCCACCTACTCTTTGTCTGATTTTTAATTTGCCAAAGGATTCTTTGACGTTCTTATTGTACACATCGAACCCCGCATCTCCAGGATATATTTGCACATATCCGAGAAGGATAGACGTCAGGCTTTTCTACCTAAGAAGCCACGAGATTCTTGACACGCACCGAAAAAAAGATGCAGATTCTAATTTTCTAATCACTTGGTGAGATACAAATTTCAAACCCGCAACAAAAGTTTTTCAGTGAGGAGGAGACGCCTAATTACTCGACCACGACGACTCTCCCCCCCCCCCCACACATACACACATACACTTTCCCACTTCCCTCAAATCTCTTATCACTTTTGACAGTAATACTTTGAACTGTGTACATCACCATATCCAATGTCCGCCTTTCTGCCAATCCTTTACTATTACCGCCAACCTCTACTTTCTCTCTATCTCCCCCCTCCCCTAATCCCCCTCCCCGTAAATAACTAGGTTCTCTGCTCCCACCTACATGCATTGAAAGCCCACTGTCGATGAGATGTCTCCCATAGAATGCCATTCTCGACGTTCCAGGGGTGACATTTTTGTCTTTTTCTCTCTCCTTGCTCCTGTCTTCTGTCCCGCTCTCTTTCCTCTCTTCTTCTTGACGTGTAAACGTATCTTACCGTGTTTGGCACAATTATAGCCGTGATCGTGCTGATGTACCGTTAAACCCCAACACAAACAAACAAACAAACAAAGAAACAACAATCCTGTCTATCCATCCTTTCTCTCTCTCCTCCCTCTCTCTGTCTTTTCCTCTCTCTCCTGCCTCTGTCAATCTTCCCCACCCTCCCCCCTTTTACTCCGTCTCCTATGTTTCCATTCTCTCTCTGTTTCTTTCTCTCTCTCTCTCTCTCTTTGATTTTATTCCTCTATGTCTGTCCTCTGTTTCTTTCATATTTTTCAATAAAACTGTTCCATCTATTCAACAAACTGTTGATCTCCGTCCTCCCATCCCCTCCTCCTCCTGACGGATCCCCCTCCCCTCCCCCGACGGATTCCCCTCCATTTCTTCTAACCCACTATCGCCGTGCCAACTGTTCTTTCCCCATCTTTGCACATAGGAAGAATCACCAGACCTTCCTTCCTGCCATGACCATTTAAATCAAAGTACTGGTTTTTGACCTGAAAATTTCGTGCTATGTGCAGTTCAAGGTAAAAATTTCCAGCGGTCATTCCAAGTTCGAGATAAGGACATTTCCGTCTCCTCCGCCGTCTTTGTAGATAAGATTTTGCCCAAGTGTCTATTCTTTCTGAAGCACTGACGCAGCAGGTTGTACACTATGAAAGATCTTGAGCATCCATTCTCTCGTGACTCTCTCTCTCTCTCTCTGTCGTAGAATTAGAAGATCTATTATGTATGTTTTTCTATCTGTGTATCTCTATCGCCCTGTATATTTTACTAACCCATCTTGGACAGATTGTGCGTGGAAACTCGTCATGTTGTTCTGTTTTGCTTCTACACGAAGTGCATGACTGTGTACCTATACGAGGAGAAAGCCACCTAGTGCTTAGCACATTTACAGGATTATTTTCATGTAGGGAACATAAATAAAAATGTGGGAGCCGCAATCAATTGTTGGATTAGTGAGGGCTGGACAAAATATATTTATTACTGTTTGCCCTTGTTTTAATTCTAATCGCACGGCTTGCCATCACAATAACCTTGCCAAGTTAGCATCTCAAAATATAATATTTAGAAACTGTTCAGATTAAACGTTTTTTTTTTTACAACTATAATAATATGAACTTCTTAAAAAAGATCTTTATAGGCAAAGTCCATGCGTGTCAACCATTTTCATTTCCTTTCGCATTTTTTTTTCTATTTTCTGTATTTTTAAAATTTCTGTCTCTCCCTCAGTACTTCCTTCCGCCCTCTTTCTTTCTCTCTCACTCTCACTCATTGTATGTTTTTCTTAAGCCTTTCAATCCAAAGAAAGTAGGATTAGCTCGGCCTTTTAGAAGTTGCCAATTTTTGCTGAGAAGTTTTGTGGGTGGAAATTTGGAATTTGGAAATTTTGCCCGAACAGCGGCACGCAGCCTACTCTTCCATCGATTTTGAACTGCCAAGGGATCTTTAACGTGCGTAACGTACACATGGGACCTCCGAAATATATTCGCCCTCATCTGAGAAGGCTAGACGTCGGGCTTCCCTACCCACTGGAAGCCAGGGGACTGTTGAGTCACTGAAAAAATGAGGGTTTTCGTTCTTCGTGTCCTTCCATCCCCCGATGCAGGACCCGCGAGTCGTTCCCGGCCTGTTTTCTCCGTGAGCAGACGCCAAACCACAGAGCCACTGCGTCCCCTCTCTCACTCATTCACTCACTCATTCACTCACTCACTCATTCACTCACTCACTCACTCATTTACTCACTCACTCATTCACTCACTCACTTACTCATTCACTAACTCACTCACTCACACACTTACTCACTCACGCACCCACTAACTCACTCTCTCTCTGTCTCTCTCTCTCTCTGTCTCTCTCTCTCTCTCTCTCTCTCTCTCTTCCAGCCTTTGTCTTCAGCCTATAACTGAATTAAACTTGGGCCTTGAATGAAATAGAAAAAAATTCTTTCAATTCAATGTCTGCAGGAAGTTATCTTTGTATCAAGTTTTTTCCAAGTCTTCCAAGAATACATCTCTTTAAAATTACCAATACTGCAGATATTTTTTTTCTTTTTTTTTACATTCTTGTCAGGATGGGAGATAGCATTTATTTGCTCTTACTGAGTAATTTGCTGCATGGATTGTGACTGTATTTAAGTTTAAACTTGTATGAATCTCATACAGATCTGGTGATCATATCGCCAAATTTGTTTCTGTTTCTGTATTCATTGAAAAATGACCAGAATTTCATGTTCAGTGCTTCATCGAACTGAAACTATAGAATATCCATCAAAATACTCGGATATCTGTACGATGTTGTCATTCCACAATTTTCACAGACGCCGCAAGTAGCTGAATAATTATGTTTTGGATTGAATTATGCTTCACTGTAATGGTAATCAAATGTATGTTGTCTTTCTTGAATGGAAAACAAAAAACTGGACACTCCTATGTTAATCTTTTCGAATGGTTCACTGATCCTCATGTATGATCATGTCTAAGCCAGAATAATGATGTTTCATTGTAACGATAATCAGAAGTATAGATTGTTGTCTTCCCTGGATACTGGACAATTTTAGGACAAACTTAAAATGGGATCATTCCAACTCATGCATGAACCATTCGCAGTATTCTCCAGACAATCTCAGAATTACCCCAGGTGGGTGACATATTAATCAATATCAATTTTAATACCTTGCACGGGTGAATTTAACTCTTCTTCTTCTGTTTCCTATTCGATCTGCAACTGGACAATTTAGATATCTGATCTGCACTTTTTTCCATAGAAACTGGCTTTTTTGCGGAACGAATTGTAAAACTAACAGACGTATGCGCATCTGCTGACATATAAACATTTGGCAACTAAGAGCAAAGAGGGTCACCATGACCATGTGGTTTGGTGTCTGCTCCGTGTTGAACAACTCACGTCGTGGGTTACTAGTTGACTCGCGGATCCTGCCATCGGGAATGATACGAGGTTTGAAGCCTGCATTTCTTCATTACTCAACGGTTCCCTGGCTTCTTGGGTAGTCAAGCCCGACATTTAGCTTTCTCGATTAAGGGCGAATATATTTAAAAAGTGCCGCATATGCCACATTTCGACCCACAAAAAATTCTTATCAAATACAGGCATCCACTTAAAGCAGAGATAATCCTATTTTCTTAGGACTGTGCAAAGTAATGTCATTTTTGAGAGATTTGCTGCACCAGTTGATTTCCGATCGGATCATGGACTGACTCTTGTCTCAGACCTTCGAGAATGTTGCTATGAAATCTGAAATTATGTATTGTATACATATTGAATATACAATAATGTGAAATAACATAAATATGTTGTACATAGAGCCCAAAGAAAAATGAAGCAAAAATCAAGATGTTTTATAGCTCACAGTTCGTGAACGCTACCAAACCAATTAGAAGATGAGAAAACTGGGAAGGGAAGTTCAAAGTGAGATAGAAGGAGGGAAATCTCTTATCTTAACCTCAGTGGATTGCATCTCTCTGCGTCCTGGGAATTTGGCAACATTTGCAATGAAACATACATCACAAAGGTCATCAGTGGTGTGCTGAGAGAATGGACATCAGACTTTGGCCTCCAATTGGCCGTGAACCACAAATCTTGCACTGCTCTTGTCAGGGTTAGGGATACATGCTCAAGTTGAACTGAGTCAGTCAAAACCAGGAATTACTATCATTTCTTAATGTACACACATTTGTTTTGAAAATATAATCTAAAACTTTTAAAAATGTAATTTACAAATGACAGTTATAAATCATATACAGCTGTGGATCCCATTTCCCTTCTTATTTTTAGAACCATAGCAATTATACCTAAGAAAACAAGAAAACGAAGAAAGAACTTCGTTGTTAACATCACACTTATCACACTGACAAATGTCATCGTCTTCACCGTCGACTCTCCAGAAATATTCTCAACATCCTCACTCATTCTCCTCTTCATCACTGCTATGGTCTATGTACCGAAGAATGAAATGTGCAAGCGATCATCTTAATAGTATCAAAATCAGTGGCAGGACCAGCTACTGCAATTGTCTAGGCCATTAGCATTATTAGCAATCGTAAGAACACAACCGATGACAACAGGACATCACACTGCTTGAATTGTCATCATTATTTTATAGAACTATTTTGAATTAAAAGACACAAACTGTCAACCGGCAACTTATTCAATACATTTAAACAAACAAACTACAAATACGAAGAATCATTGAAAATTGATGAAACTGATGAAGCGCGAAATTTTCGAGTCCATAATTTAGCTCTTGATCAGGGATGTTTTCTTTGTTATCATCGTCTTTACGACTGGCAGTGTATTAATATTTTGTATATTTTACCATCCGCCCCGAATCCATGCACTGAAAGACGAAACGTCCAAGTACATCACGGAGACCCATGTAACTATCAATAATGGCATCAGTAACAACAACAGCGAGCATTACAATAACGACACCTGTAACCTGCAATGTCAGCGGAAAAAAAGAGACGCAATCACACACGGATTCTTCCACTGTTGCATAATCAACCTGCTGTATCTGGCTCTCTGGCTGCCTCGGCAATCTGAGACTGTCTTTCCTCACTTGTGACAGGTCTCCTTCAGCTAGGTTGACCTACTTTTCCCACGAAGTCGTCAGCTGATTCGTATTATAATCTGACCAGAGTACATGTATGATTACAGAGGCTCTTGTTGGCCGTTATCACTACTGTCCTATCAAGGGCCAGCATGAGAGAGAGTGGGGAAATACCTCCTTTCGCTTCGACCCACTGACCTGCAGGAGCCGAAGAGTCCATTATCCTTAGAAAAATGACTGAAAAGGGGATGTCATGTGTTAAACTTCTCTTTTTTTTTTTTTTCGTCATGAGCGTTTCTGTTCATCAACAGACGAGGTTATTAAAGTTTTCCACTGGCAAGTGGGGCCTGGTTTGATTATAGACTGCGATAGTTTATCATCTTTGAATGGATTACACTAACTGAACGGGTGGAAATATGCATAAGTAACTGATAAAAGAAATGACGCTGCAACCTGTGGGTTTTTTTGACATACTTACACAATCCAAAGATATATACATTATCATTCACTCACGGAGGGAGAGAAGAAGAAAGGTCTCGGAGGAGAGAGAGCATGAAAGAGGGAGAGAAGAGGGGTACACACAAATTACGAACAAAAATAATGGTATATATATACTTATATACTAATACAAAAACCTGCCCTACGAATGGTGATTATTGAACCAAGAATTTTGTGTTGGATGACAAATTACAAATATTTAGAAAAAATAGCTACAAATATTGTCTAATAAAAGAAGCGAACAGAAAGAGCTGTGTGCAAATGTAAATTAAGAGCGCCGAATAAATTGAACGAAGTAAAAGGCGTGAAAGAAGCAAAAGGGTTACTATACAACAATATCACTGCTTAAACTTTAAACACTGCTTTGTAAAATTAATGGGGGGGGGGGGCATACAAATATTACATATCGGTTCTTTTTCTTTTAAACCGGTGTTTCCCAGTCAACGACTGAACTGAGTAGAAACCAGGCTAAGCGTATGCTGCGGGCTGCAATTCACCACACTACCCCTCTCTACCCCCTCCAATTCTATCATCGTATAATTCGGATCAAACACCCTCGCGAGTTTATTTTTCAATTATTATCGCATTTTTAGAATAACATCAAACATAGTAAGCTTTTTTCGGATTGATGTAAGTAGAAACACAGATCTTCATGCAACAATTTTGTGTGCCAAATTTCAAATGAATCCATTCAAGCAGTTTTCGAGTCCATAAGCCTTTTATATGTTTTGTTGCAGATTTATAGTTTATATATATATAAAGAGAGGGAAAACTAAAACATGAATGAAATAATAGAACACAGCAATATCATACAAATAACCAACATCCTGGGCCGTTAATCAAGTGATCACAAAGCCAGCTCTCTTCTTGTCTTTGATAATACTATTATTATGTATATTTTCAGTTTTTCGACCACAACAGCATATCAGGATATCCATAAGCCAATCGTAACTACTAGGAGCGTTATATTCAATCAGTATTATGATTCAGGTTGCATCCTTGCATACAGCCTCCCACTGCACTCCATTAGCCTTCATATGGTCAGGCCGCATGCACTGAATGAATCATAGTGGCGTGTCCACGTTCTTCGTGTTGTGCAATAATATGTTGTGTTAATGCATGTTTTCTTTTTCTTCGGAGATATGGTTCAGATACGTAGCTAGGCCCATCCTCATGATGCATGGCATGTTTGCTCGGTATAAATTTCCTTCTGAGCAGGTAAACACAGACAACAACAATAAAAAAATGTCATTAAAAAGATACAACTATGAAGCGGAGCTACGGTTTAGTAATGTAAAAGCAGCTACTCATAGACATGTAAACATCAACAAATTCTATCATCGCCATCACGACAGCAACAACAACAGCAAGGACGAAAAAAAACAGCAGCGATGACAACAACGATAAAACAACTTTCTTGACGGAAAAAAATCCAGCTTGTCATGATGATGAGACTGCACAGATTGGAAGGGATCCTAGATGCATTATGGCGTGTGAAGCCTATTGATATTTTCGCTGCAGAAAACCAGGAGAACAACATTTGTTTTAGTACACATAAGCTACATTAAGAGTCACTTTCATTCAAACGAATTCTACTTAAAATCACTAAGTCATGTTTGTCTAGGATCACTCGCAGATCTATGTAACAATATTATTATTTGAATGGGAGAGCGTATACACTCATGCATTTTTTATGTGTGCATAAAATGTATGGATTGATCCCTTTTGAAGGAGAAAAGCATGACGATAGTAGAATTGTCTCTCTACCCACAAAATGCAATGCTGGCAAATTATGTAACATATGATCACAATATAGTTTGTTTTGATCATCAGTTTTATAAAGTATACTTTGTCATCACTGCTTCACTACCCATGAGACACATGATGGATGTGATGATAATAAGGAAATGAAAGATAAACAAGAAATGTTATTGTAAGTTTATATAGATTAATAATAGTAAGCCATGTCTGCAGTGCTGCTAACGCCGGCTAGAGTAGGGTAAGATTAATTGTAATAGTAGTAACAGTAGCAGCTGCTGTAGTGAGAACAGAGGGACGAAGAGGATCGGAAGGTTGATGGTATTAGTAGTGATGTTATTATAATGATAACAACATAACAGGAATTAACTCTTTCCTTGCCACAAGGTCACCACGCAGTTTGTGAAATTCGCTCATACCCAGGAACATATGAAGAGAGTATTTATTAATCATTAATTACGTATTGTTTTCATAATGAACAATAACATTAACTTGTCCTAATTACTGGTTTTTCTGCAATTGTTTGAGATGCTGCAGTCGGTGTTAGACTAGAACTAATGTCTTGACAACGAAATGGCTACTTTCATAGTTGCATAAATATGTTAACAGTGGTAATAGTGGCATGGGTAATGGTAACAATTGCCTGTCGATAATAGTAATAGAAATCGTTGTAGCAGCAGCAGTGACAGTAGCAATAATAGTGACAGTGGTAATAGCCGTGGTGGTGGTGATGGTGGGAGAGGTGACAGCCACGGCAGCATTAAAAACGGACTGCAGTTAACAGTGGATTTACAAAACTTCGAAAATTGCTAACTTAACAGGGTATCCCCCCCCCCAAAAGTACTCACATTGTTGCAGGAATCCGTCTCTCCACGAACAGAAGAATTATTTAATGACGGAGATTTTGATTTCTCATAACTCATAACTATTTTTATTTCTTAAAATTGAAAGGCAATGTCTCCTGGGAACAAGTGAGATGAATTCATAATGCTGTGAATTCTTTGGTCCGCGTCCACTTTTTGGAATTCTATGCATAAAAAATGCACTCAGTTGTGGTTGCCTTGCTTGACATGCTGTGCTCTTCACTATTCCCACGTATTAGCCTTTTCGGTCCATTATTCTGACTTGATGGTGGGATTTAATGATATTTAGTTATTGGAAATCATTGAGACAAGATAATGAGCGTTTGATGGTTATGAATAATACGGCACTAGCCTTAGTACATGTATAACTACCAAATACTTGGAGGGAGAGGCAAATTGTAATTAGGACCATCGTAGAAGGACGTAAACTAAATCACCACGGACTGTGCTTTAAAACAATTTTAATATTAACCGAGATATACAGGGTATACCAAAAATTGCTTCACACTTTTAATAAATTCCTAAAAATTACAATACAAACTGAGTTTATTCATAGCTTTGGTATCAACGAAAAAAAAATGCTGAAGTTTTATTTGGTAGACTTGCCATCAGATTTCAACGTCTTGAAGACCAGCTGTACCTCCGCATGAGCGTCTCCCTTTTCGACTGCTTTCTGTCACCTTGGGACGCAGTTTCCATCTCTTGCACGACCTTGCTGCATGCAGTGCAGATTCTTTTCTCAAGCTGTGACAGGGTGTGAAGATTAGTGGCATAGGCTACATCTTGCTGTCGATAGAGCCCCACAATACTGTCACTATCCTCCACATTGCCAGATGAATGAGAGATCTCTGGAACATCAGGTATCCTGACCGATGGATCGATCGAAGGGGTTCTTTCGAATGGGCTCTACCGCTTTTGGGGGGAAGGAGGGGGAGGGGGGGGGGATTAAATCAAAAGTAAGAGGTGTATGCCACTAAGCCCCGTAACCGGTCACAGCTTAGCGAAAGGATCCACACGACTTGCAGTTAGTCTTCGAGGCGATGGAACCTGATGGCAAGTCTGCCACAAAAAAAAAAAAAAAAAAATGCATCATGCAATTACTTCTTTGTTGATACTAAAACTGTGAATGAATTCTGTTCTGTAATTTTTAGGAATATATTAAAAATGTAAAAAGACTTTTGGAACACCTTGTATAAAGCTCATGAGGCAGTTCTTGAGCATTTTGGATGATCATATTTGTCTGTCAATAGTGTCAGTCTATTTGTTTTTCCATCCTTCTATCGCTCCATCCACTGGTCTATCCGTCAACCCACTACTCTATTCATCCATCCATCCATCCATCCATCCATCCATCTATCCATCCATCCATCCATCCATCCATCCATCCATCCAT
>JBCEWB010342864.1:0-21496 GCA_039654565.1 Peronia peronii | reverse complement strand
GATAGATAGATAGATAGATAGATAGATAGATAGATAGATAGATAGATAGATAGATAGATAGATAGATAGATTTTCACTTGTGAAACTTTGTGCATATATCCTATTTTTCATCGATGATGACATTCGCCCTAAGTAATCCTGAACTTCTGGTCCTCTCGTTGGGCTAGATACAACACGCGAGCTTATCAAGGATTACTCCCTGTGATTGTTTACTCAGTCATGGCAACGCCGTCATGGTAGAGTAGTTTCTCCTGAATAATGCGGCCAACGTTATGTCCACCGACAATAAGTGCCGCAAGTCCAGGCCTAGCGCTTAACTTAGAAAACAGGCCACTGCTTCTCGCTAGTGCCATGCGTAATGGAATCATGAATTGACTTGTGCAGAAGTGCGAGACATGTCTCCTGTGTACACGAACGAGTTAACACGTGTGCGCTGGTTTTCTTCACAGCAATACGTCACTTTTGAACTAGTATTATGATTCCACGTGCAACTCTTCGATAGAACTGAATCAAATTTCGATAAATCTAGTGCTCAGATAATATATAGATCTAAATCTAGGTCATAGTAAAATAAGAAGCTATTCAAGATGCAGAGAAGGCAAGCAACACTAAAGGAAAAATGGGCCGAACATTATCAAAAGAGAGACTTCAAGCCTCGGAAAGAAACTGCATCATCCGTTGGCATGACAATCTACTGGGTCATGACCATCTTGTTACTGCTGGAAGCTTTGACAGTTCTGCTTCCCAACCACTACAAAGACGAGGATGGCAGTTACAGTAGTGGTTACAGATGGGCACAGTTGGCTTCAATCTTACTTTTTGTCCAGTCTGTTGTGAACTGGTGGTTGACTTATTATGATGTCTTGAATCGTGTCACTAAGGATACAAAATCCACATATTTCCCAGATATGATGGACACACCTCCAGGTATATACACAGAATAACTATAATTTATAGTCACTGAAATATTTCAAATGAACTAGGTATTTGTTGCATGTAAGAACTGATCGTGAGTGTTACAGAAATGTATTTCTGTCATCAGTGGTCTGTTTATCAATGTTACTTGGCTCTGCCTCGTTCTAATGCTGTGAGTGATGATTTTGTCTGCCTGTAATGTGAATGTGTCTTGCATATTTATTGTGTCTTTTCAACTGTGAATGGAATTTCCCTCTGAGAAGAAATAAAGTTTATCTTGTCTTATCTTATGTATGAAGTCATAATGATGAACTTAATATAATGTAGAACTTTTTATACCGCATCAATACAGCACAGAAGTTAAATAGGCAAATCCATTTTCTCTCCGAGTATCAAATCTCTGATTAGCACTAGCAATTTCTTTCAAATTGTATCATTAATTGTATTAAATCAGAGAGTATATCAATAACTGTTGATTCAGTTTTAGTGTATGCATATGTGCTTATAATTTTATTTACAAAAAAAGTTTGAGAAAATGGTTCATTTTACATAAAAAAGTAACATCACATCTGAAAATTACATCCCAATTAGTTTCATTCTGATATAATGTAGGATCCTGTAACTTCCAGGCGAAATCAGAATGACAAGATGCAGGTATTTTATGCACTGACAATATGTGATCAGGTTATGATCTTCTCTCCATCTTATGTTAAACCCAGCTAGAGTATTGAAATTTTGTAGCACACTTTCCTGTAAAAGGCATAGATGTACCTCATTATCAGGACTTCCAGAAAACTTTTAAAAAATATAATATGAGTATTGATGAATATCATTTTGTTGTGAAAAAAAAAAAAAAATCACACAGATGAATTTTTTTTTTTTTTAGATTTGGTTATACACATTACAGATATTCAGGAAAAAATGATGACAATCTGATAAATTTTCTTCATTTTCTCAGGGTGGAAAAACTGTGTAACCTGTATGTTAGATGCTCCCCCTCGATCTCACCACTGTGTTCTATGCAACCACTGCATCTTGAAACGGGATCATCACTGCTTCTTCACTGGCTCTTGTGTTGGTTACCACAACCAAAAATATTTTCTCATCTTCTGCGTTCACACTACCATTGGCTGCATATATGCCGCCTATTTGCAGTTCAGCTACTTAAATGAGGTAAGTTTTATGATTAGACAATAAACAGCAAAACAATTTTCAGTAACAATAAGGCATTTCAGATCTCATATCCAGCATTAACTCCTCTTGAAGCTGAATCATGCAATTCTTCTTGTACTTGGGAGACACACTAAAAACTGTCTTGCTAATTGTATGATTCAGAGTGTGCAGGGTGAAATCACGATAATGCTGTACATATTATTTTGCTTGAATCCATTTCAAGAAAAATTACATTGTATTTTTGACTCACCCATTGAGTGGTGAACAATAATCTTCACAAGTTTACCAGAACTTGATGGGGTGAATTTATTAGATATTATTTGAAAAGAAAAAATGCAAGGCGTGTATTGTTCTTTACAATGGGATTGTGAATTTTATTCCATTATTTGATGATTTATGTTAAAGAAATAATTATCAGTTCTCAGACACATACAGAACTAATAAGACAATTTTTGTGAATGTTGTGGCTATGATTAATAATACTTTGCTTTATTACTTTTAAGTTCTGTACATGTATATATTTCACTTTTTTTTTAATTATCATTTTTTTTCTTATTTGCTTTCATTTCAGGAATTTCCCATTTTCAGCAATGCTGCCATTTTCTATTTCCCTTTTGCGGCTCTGTGGCAGTGGTTGACAGGAGTGACGTCCTTCGGCTACTTCTTCATCCTGGTTCACTTGTACCTGACAGTCATCTTAGGAGGTTTCTGTGTATTCTTTGCAGCCTGGCAGCTTCTGATCATTACACGAGGTCAGACGTCTTACGAGGCATGGAAGCAGATCATGATTTATCGTCGGAACTCAATACTATCTAATCTCCAGTCTGCCCTGGGAAATCCCCTTCATCTTCTCCTGTGTTTCATTGTTCCAGTTCGACTTCAAATGCCGGAGGATGGTATAAAGTGGACTATTGAACCCAAACCAGAAAAGGGACATTGATATGAAACAAGAAGAAAATCCCTGACTCATCTTACTAAAAAAACTCAAAAGACAATGATGAGTGCAATTTCTCTTTCATTATAGATGTAAATGGAATCTGTGACTGTGTTCTGTAGGATCAACTTGATATGATGTCTGACAGCTGAAGCAATGTTGTATTTCTTTTTTATGAAAATTAAAATTCACCATGTATTCTTTATTTTTGTAAGTGTGTAAAGCTGAGATAGTAAATGTATATTCTCATTTCAGAGTTTTTTAAAACAAAATCTTGCCCTTATTTTTTTTGGCTGATGTATGATTATTTATAATAGTATCTGCATTTTGAATTCACTGCTCAATTTGATATTCTGAAATTCAGTGATTACGTTATTCTTTTAAGTTAAAGCTGGCGTTTAAAGAATACCAGTCAATGTAAGGTGATGGCCGAGAGGATAAACAGAAAAATATGATGTGTAAAGAGAGAAACAGTTTCCAAGATTACTAGATAAACAAAACTTTCTTATTTTGAGAAATAACTGTACGTGATCTGAATGCATAAAACATAACATTGACAAGTTGCAAAATTTCATAGCAGAGATACAGTTGGTGAATTCATCAAAGAGCCATTTATCACCATTGTCTGACACAGACTTAAACCACATCAGTACCAGTATGCTTGTATTTGAGCTTTTCAACATTCCACATAAAAATATAAGACAAGACAGTGCTGATATATTATATCTTTTACATTTTAATGAGGAAATGTTCCTTGTTGCAAGCACATTCTGCAAACTGAGTAATGGTCACGTATCCAAGCTCACATCTTATCATACAAAACAGTGGTGAAACGACAGAACTAAAGAACATTGATCACAAACCTAACCAGAAAGGCAAAAATTCAAATCTGATTGATATGAATTTATCTGCATACATGCAGACAAAACAAAGAGTGAATGTACATTTGTCTCATATCCTACACTCTTTGGGCAAAAAAAAAAACAACAACAAAAAATAAAAATTAAAAAATGAAGTGCAGCATATTTTTTTTTGACAATTTCTTCTTCAGCCAAAACAAATTTTCTTCTTTTTAGTTTGCAAATATGTCTTGCGCCCAGGGCAAAGGAGGCGGAAGTCGCGCCGGGTGATTTCGAGTTACAGTTGTTCTTTACCATTTTTTTTTACTATTTTCCAACTGTGATACCAAAATGTTTCTTTTTTCAGGTTAAAAAAAAGGTTAAACTGTTGTTTTGTGAAAACAAAAAAAATTTTAGTATCTTAGTCGGTAAGTACTTAAAAACGACCGAAAATGGCCGTGGATCTTTATCGCCCGGCACGACTTCCAACTCATTTGCCCTGGTCACAAGACATATAGTAAATTATTTCTATTAAATCATACCAATATTTACGTATGTAATTAGTTTGATTAAATAAAATGTTTCAGTTCAGCACTATGGATGGAATCACAATTTTGTTGTGTTAATAATTACTGCTAACAAACCTTAATCCTGAAAGTCACTTTACAAGATAACATCACAATTTCAGCCATTAACTGGGTGAAACAGTGAGCATTACTGCTATTATTTGACACTAACTCTAATCATCACACTAAGCAGTAGTAAGTTCCTTTAGGCTTTTCAGTCTTTTGCAGATAAGACTATCTCAGCTGTTGTTGTAATCCTATCAGGCTGTGGCAAAGATTGTTAGCTCTCCGTGTGTCCATGTGGTCGCCCATCCAGATGTCCCTGGGAACAATCACACTAAGGGAAGCAAATCCTATCATTTATAACAACACTTGGCAAATACGTAGAGATGCATCATGTGCATGAAATGCAATCTCTTCAGCTTATGCATAGCTTTACATGTAAAAAATTTTTGCTTGTTACTTTCTTGTAAAGATCTTATGGTCTAACATTGTGCATTTTTCTAAATGTCAATAAATGGGTTGTTCAAGGAACCATTTTATGAACATTCTTGTTAATAAATTTCCGTATGGCTTGTAAGTCATGAGTCAGGTCCTTTTATATGAAAAAAAATATCTGTCTACTTGTGTATAATATCAGTCTTATTGTATTAAAGAAGCAGTCTCAGTTGTATTCATGAATTGCTTAGCTATCATAATTATGTACGCAGGTCGTACCTTGGTTGTGGAAAATAGTCATTTTCAGAGACGTCAATCTGTCTACATAAAAAATATGAAAACTTCTTGCCATATTCTTTAGCAACACATAAAATTGAAGTGCGTTAATGATAAATGATACTGGATACTGACAATTAAAAAGTCTAGTTTCCTACCAAGGCAAGAAATTTGACATCCCTGAATTTTCTAAATGATGGATGTTAATAAAGATGGAAGCTGTCTATGCTTCTATCAAACTAGTAACATATGATATGTTTGAGACCATCAATTCTCTAAAAAACAAACCACAACTGTGAGAAACCTAAAAAATAATTGTCACTGGTTCTCTTTCATTTAGCAATATAAAAAAAATTAATTTTAAAAAAAAGTGAACAAAAAAATTCCCATTACTTAGTTTAATTGCCAATGCATAAAATTTTATGTCTTTGCTCAATTGAAATGCCAGATAATCCACTCACTTGGGAACCAAAGAGTTCTAGAAATAATCAATACAAATGCACATGTTTTCATGAACATTCATATTGGTAACCAAATAACAAAAAAATGAAACACGTTTATCGTCAGGACAGAGTTTGTGCACACATTTTCTTTTCTATAAAAATTCCTCCACTGAGTGAATGTAACAAGTTTTCCTTAGGACACTTTGTCCTCATGTTCAAAACAAGAAATGGCAAAGAAAAGTATAGACCGGAACAAAAAAAAAAAAGATAAAAGCATTTAAATTCATTTCATGAAGTTAAATAAAGAAAAAAGTCAACATGTACAAAGACCAACAGTTGTAAAGAAAATTGCTTGTGAATGCAGGTGGAATATTTCACTAACTAACAATGCTTCACAAAAATCCTAAAAAAGTTGTAATTGCCATGATGTGTTAAGTTGGCCTAAACACTGACAATCCACTGACAATAATTATAAAAATTAACAAAAATGATTAAAATGAGAGCAGAGTGTCCCACCAAAAGTTCATATGTGGGAACTGAGTTAGTTCATTTTCTGTGCCATTGTTCTTGTCAATCACAAACTCAGTGTGAACACATAACGCTTCACTTGTGACTATAATTCAGTACCGTGGAAAAGGCATGTTGTTCAAGCATTCACCACAGGAAAAGCAAACACATATCTTGGGACATCTTGCTTTTTCCAGTCATACAATAACTTGAAGTATGAGAATCATTTTAGATCCAATAGAACAGTGCATTTCTTTCATCCTCATGATATATATACAACATTTATTCTCCTCAGCGTACTGTGATATTTCTTTGTGCATGATTTCAATAACACAAGCAAAATGTTTCAGATCAAATGGTCGCTGACTTTCCTCTCATACTGGTCGTCACATTCACACACAAGATCCCACTTGCCAAAAACTGCATCAGATCAGGCCGGCTATCACTGTGCTTTTGTGACAATAATAACAGCTGATGGGACCAAACCTGTGGAGAAATACGAAGATATGAGAGTACATATCTATATTCACCCTGATCAAACAGCCTTTTCAACAAGCAAGAAAATGGCCCTATCGATAAATAAGAATGATATAATATGACATATAGCTTACTATCACTTCATTCATGGACAATGAAAAAACAACATCATTGATATGACCAAAACCTACTTCAAATGATGAAGCTTCTTGAAGGTTAAAGAGAAATTCCATTCTATCCCAATTTTTTCTTGACGCTAAGAGAGCTGAACAGCGCATGTCTCTCAAGTGCTCAAAACTGTCCTCCAGCAAATGAAATAGGAACGTTTTGATCCACACAAAAAAGTAGTAAAGATACTAGGAAAAGAGAATGACCAGATGATTTTAAGTTTATCCTTTGGAATGAAATCACTTGGCCATCAAATATAATTTTTTAATGACGTCCACCATAATTTTTCCTCACCCTCAAAGTGTTGACAGAAAGGGCCATGTATGGGAATTTCTGTGACGACATATATTGATACTGAAAATGTTGTTCCCGCCGCTTTCTGTCTGTGTAACGACCAAAACTAGGCTTATGTGTTTTACCATGGAATATGTAAAAATAGCCTCTTCTCTATTCCTCTGTTAATTTCAAACTATTTTGACTAACAGAAATTCGTGCAGGTGTTTGAAACAGGATAGCTATGCACGAATAGTGAAATAAAAATAACCAGAAAGTGCTATTCATGTAGGGGCTTGTTTATTTGTTTGTTTGTGGTGGAGTTTAACGACACATCAGCACGATCACGGCTATATTGTGTCATGTAGGGGCCAAGCTGGGGCTATGTGCAAATAAATAACCATAGAAAAGAACTGCCAGCTACACATGCAAGGACAATTTTATAGGAACTGGTCATAATGATTGGAATACTGTTCCTAAAACCTACTATATACTACGAAACTAAATCTATAAAATAATTTTTATATTCTATAAACTACTTACATGCTCTATACACATAGAACAATAGCAGTAACAATATGATGATACATTGCAAGCTGTATAGACAGAAAGCCCAATGCAAAATATTATGAATTAAGCTTTGATCAGATCGACTTTTTAATATTTGTAGGGAAAAAGAGAATGAACAATTACCTAACAAATCTAGAGGTTTTTCCATATCTGCATCTGTGAAAACTTTTCTAGGGAATGAGGTCATGAGCGTGAAAGGTGTTGCTCCGTCGGTCCTGTTCATTTCCACATACAGTCTCACAGCGCTCAACGGCTCTTTGGCTCCAAAACTTTGCACCAAGGCTTGTCCGTTGGTTAGGCGGATCTGAAAACATACGTAAATAAAAATTCTCATGCAACAATTATCAATCAAAATCTAATTTTCTTAAGAAGATATTCTTAAGACATCTGTTTATGCAAATTACCAAGGAAAATCATTCTAGTTTTAACGATGAAGATGAATATGAATTGATCTGATTTCACATAACTTCTCTCCAGCCTAAAATGCCCATTAATTTAACAATCAAAAATAACAATCAACAATACAACTATATTAAAAAACAAGACAAAAAACAAAACAAACAAAAATTGATGCTATAAAATTAATGTAAAGGAAGCCCGATCAATTTTTTTTTTTTTTGGCTGTGCACTTTTGAGAGGTTACAATGATAGACATAAAGCATTGAAATTTGGCTCAAGGTACCACTCTGAGTACTCTAAGTTATATGAAATAAGAAAAAAATGAAAGAGACTGGCTGTAATGGATATGATGTATGTAAACAGTTTATACAAGATGGAGATGCAAGAAATAAACAAAATTAATAATTGGGAAAAAAGTGTAAGTAATCCCTTTATAATCAAATCTTGCCACAAGTCAAGCTCCATACCTGTAGTTTACATTCTGTGTACTCCTTAGGAGCAGCCGGGGCAGGGGCTGGAGCAGTGGCGGGGGCTGCTGATGTGGAGGAGGTTTGAGAGGCTGGACTAGATTGCCCTTCTTTCTCTTTGGCTATCTGTTGACAAGGTGCAGGACATCATGACACATTCATGTATTTGTGATACCACTGGCATGACTGAATCAAAATACCAAATCAAATCACTAGCTATGAGATGTAAAAATGTCTCCAACAAGTATAAATATCATCCTGATAAAAAATTTGTTTGTTATGACAATATTTCAGAGCAAATAAAATACTGAAGCATAGCTCATGATTCGAGGCCAGCAAAGCCTACTTAATTATTCAATATTGATATCATTTACGTCTCTGCCTGTGCACAGTCTCTAAATACATTAAAGGATTTTATGATCAATTTAATTTCACAGGGAGAAAAGATTAAGGCCTGGCAATACCATTGTCTGGTATGTCATCTGTATATTTGTATATACAATAATGCATTGCAGTGTGCTATTTGCAGACTACAAATATGTGATGTATCATGACGCTTTGGTCCACAAGGTACATTTTGGGCAAACTGAGTAATTGATACAGTGTGAAAGAGTGATCTCTCAGCTATCCTTTGATACCAGTTTCATTGCTCAATGATGTTATTCGACAGGGTTATGAGCATTTAAATTTACTGAATGCGGTTGTCGAAAGAAATAAAAATTCTGAGAAATTCGCGTTCAGTTTTGCGTTACATCTCCTTAGCAATGGACCCTTCATTTTAAAAAATTTTTACCCAGTTTTCGACTTAATTCCATGTTTGATATGTTTACATGATGCAGTGATGCTAAAAGAATAGGTTGGTGCAAAAATCCAAAATTCGACTATTTGACCCCCCCTGGGCCTTTCTGCCCCATCTGCTCGAAACTGCCCGGTGTACCTTGTGAACCAAACTGTCGTGATGAGTCACATATTAATGTTTTTGCCAAGCTGCTGTGCTCAACTTCTTTTGATGTTCATGGATAAAAGACTAAATGCATGAATCCAAGACATTCAGCTTCCTCCAATCAGCCCACTATGATGCGGACATCTCTCCACATTCCAGAACTAAATTTACATAACATGAAAGGCAAAGCTGTATGGGTGATTCATTCTTCTATGACAAAATACAACACTTCAAAACATTTTTTTTATCACTTCTGAAATACATGCAAGTACAGTGGATGTAAGTGCTCGAATCAAACAAATATCCGAGTCACAAATCAAAATCGCTAGCTAGACGAAGATTACCTCACCTATCCAGTATAACTCAAGTGAGTTCTACAAGCCATCACATACCTTTGCTGCTCTGTCTCTCTTATCTTTCTCAATCTGCTCTTTCACTCTTTGCCTGGATGATAGTAAAAGGAGTTCAAAGTCAAGTTTCTATAGCACGATCAGATAAGTAACAACTTCAAGTCGATAACTACTAAACAAATTGTGTTGTTACCCAGAAATATACTTCACCCAACTATGAATCCTGTCTTTGGGAATTTTGTACAAGTTACACTTGCAAGTTATCTAGTCTGTAATATTCAGATATCGTCCCTTGATGCCTTTCAGACTCTCTTTATTTATGCATCAAAGTAAGTTATATGTAACAAAATAAAAAGTACGAAAAGTGTAGTGGTATACATGATATATGTTTATGCAAAAATAAAAAAAACGCATGAGTAAATGTCAGTCTCTTTCAGTGGCCCGATGTCTTACCTTGCCAGTTTTTCTTCCATTTTCTCTCGCTTACGCTCCTCTGCAATTTTTTTCATTTCCGCTTCTTCAAGTCTACATCAAATAGTATGGAAAGAAAAAAGAAAAACACTGAAAATTGAAAAAACAATGGATTATAAAGCTAGTCTTTACTTTAAATTTTACCCACTATTGCACGACCAATTTTTCACTAAAAATATTATCAAATATGATAGTAATTTCCATGCCCACAGTTTGAAGTGGGTATTCAGCTTACAAAAATATGCAGTTATGTGTCCTGTTTATAATTCATATCTGAAATCTGATATCCTTCTCACGCCATCATACGTCGCATAGGCCATCACTGTCTTCTTTCATTCTGATCTTCTCTGTGCTGTCTCAGCCAGTTTTCTCATGTTCTCCATTCCTGCGTCTTTGACCTCTCTCATGAAAGTTCTTCTAAGTGTCTCTTTCGGTCTACCTCTTTCTTCTGCCTTTGATTTCCCAGCTCAGCATCTGTTTTGATATTCTGCTGTCTTCCATATGATTGATGTAGCGCCACCTTCTCTTCTTAATTATTTTTATTATGTGGGGCTGCTTTGAAATTTCCCTTATTTCTTGTGTTGTTTTAAAATTGTTCCATTTAATGCCTATAATTTTCCGTAGACATTTGTTTTCAAAGCCATTCAGCCTACTTTCTATTTCCCTTGTCCTTTTCCAACTTTTACAGGCATATGAAAACGTTGATAAAACATTTAAAATGGAATATTCTGAGCTTCGTTTTTACTGAGATCAGTTTGGAGTTCCAGATCTTGCTTTGGTTTCTGAATGCTGTAGCAGCTATTCCCATTCTGATATTGATTTCTTTTCTTGAATCTCCCTCTTGATCAATGCAGCTGCCCAAATATGTAAACTGGCTGATTTCCTCAATTCTTGTACAATTCATATAGATCTATAAAAATCTGCTCCACAGCAGATTTTGCCTTTGCCACAATTTTCATTTTGCTACTTACATCTCAAATGCCTAAGACCACAATATGCTCAAAGTGAAACACATTTTAAACTGTCCAAGTTTCATCAATATCATAATGCTATAGCAATATCTACATCAGACAAAGAGGTAAGGAAAGGATCAAATGCTTTTTCTAATTACTTTTTTTACTGAGTACAATCAATTTTATTGCTTCTAATGATCACAAATCAAACATAGAGAATATTCACAGTGGAGATTCTGTTGGCAATAGCCCCGAGATTCAGTTAAAATTGGATGCTGAGAAAGTTAATAAGACAGTGACTGTAAAAACTTACTTCTGTTTTGCCATTGAGAGATCTCTACCTTGATTTCTTCTCATCTTTTCTCTCTGGATTTGTTCTTTCTTCTCCTGCTCCTCTTTTGCCAGGCGTTTTTGTTTCATTATTTCTTGTAGTCTTAAAAAGGGAAAAAAAAAAAACCAAACAAGAATCGCATTTGAACATGAGGTAAAAATATCTCACACAGATTTTGGCCACCAGGAGATATATCTATAAATTGTAAACTGATTGTTACTTGAGTGCTAGAAACGTGCTGCTGTCTACTCATTCCATTTGACACCCCATGACTATCTGGCTAATCTTCCAAAGAAATAAACTAGGAGAATTATTTGAATGCTAAAGACTGTACTTTTCAAATGCTTTCCTAACAAATATTAATTTCATTCAATAACATAATTTATTCACCCTAACTAATTCTCACTCAAACTGAACACATCATAAACAGTTTTACTGCCAAGATAAATCCTTAATTCAAAATATTCTTTCACCCTCCCTCCATCACTCACCCCCCTCCCCCTCCTCCCCTTCCCCTTCGAATTTCCATCAATGCTAATTTAATTCAAAGATTCCCAGGTTGCTCTTGTCACATCACATAAATGCACTACATTCATTGTATATTCTCACTTTATAATGCCGTTTCACTCTTTCTATCCCACTGCTTCTGTCACTAAAAGTTGATTTCTACCCTCAAAAAAGAGCTCAATGACAATGCAACACTACAGGCTTTAACTATGAACAAAAGCTCACCTTGCCAATTGTTCCTTCTTCTCCTCCTCAGTCAGTGGTTTTATTTCATCTGTGCTCTCAGAAAAACTTGCATGTTGTGTACGAGCTGCATGAGCTTGGGCATCCATCTCATGTTTCAGCAACTTCCCACATCTACAGGGAGCAATCAGACAATGCCGGGTACGTTACATCTACCAGTCTACATTTCCAACAATTTAAAAACCAATATGTCAGGACGAGAAATCTGTGTGTATGTTATCCCACAGAAATAAATTGTAACCATTCACTATTCAAATAATAGAATAAATAAACAATTTAATGATAAATCATAATGTAATTTGTCCTTCAAGCACTTGAATGCATGAACAAATTTTCAACAAAAAAAATAACATTTTGTTTCTTTCCCATTTTGATCAGAAGCAAATTTATAGATATCAGTGATTTACAATTTCCCTCATTTGAGATATGCAAGAATTTTAGATCAAAGTAATTCTGTTGGTCAGAATTTAATTCAATTCATGACTTCAAACTTACTCATCACATTTCAATGACTTGGCCTGCACTGCTGCTGCTTCAGTGTCACCTTCTGATGCTTGCGTTCCCTCTGCACTTTCAGTAGTAGCCTGTGCTGGTGTAGTAGAAGTCTCACTACTTGATTCTAAATTATTTAAATCACACATCAAAAATATGAAATATCCGTTGTGGATGAATATGAATACAAAAATACTTGATTACAGGAACAAGCAAACAGGACTGTCACATTTTTGAAGCAATATCATATACACACACATATATAAATATAAATAAAACTATACAAATTCAAGGACATGTTAATAAAAATTTTTTGCATGTGTACAATTTTATGTACACAGTTTACTCAAGGGAAATTACTTATACTGTCAGCAATCACAAATAATTTGCAGTACTAATTTGGATATTTCTATTTTGTGAAGTTACCTTTGCCTAAGACATTGCCTTGGGGAGCCTCAAAAGGTTCATCTATATCGGGATCGTCAGCATGGGCAAAGAGCCTGAAACCGTGTAATGAACGAACGAAAATGACTGAAAACTAAGCAGCTAATCAGTTTCGAACAAAAAATTGCCTAGAATTTGTAGGAAAAATTTTCAAAGCCATTTTCAAAATGTGCTTAATTACTGGCCAGAATCATTAATGCTTTCATCGCTTCTTGATTTCAGTTAGTTTTTTTTTATTTAATTAAAGTTCATTGTGTTACTGAGTCATTCTTGGTTGCAATGACACCTCTTGAGCAAATGCAATTTTCATGTTTGTTCATCAATTCAATGTAATATTCCAAATTCTATAACATTGTAATTTGTAGTGACATTCTACAAGCTTATACATAGTTTTAGACCACAAGATCTATTGAACTAATTAAGCTATTATCACTAAAAGAGCAACATCAAATCTTATCTGCATTTTTTTTTTTTTAAAGAGAAATAACAAAGTCCGTACCAATCCATGGCTAACTGAACCCCTTTATAGCCAGTCTTTGCCAGAGCTCTTTGACTGCAAGGAGAAAAGTGAACTATTTGTCAAGATAATGGGAGGTGAATTTCAACCTGCTTTCAAAAGCTACACAGCAAAAAGTACATATACTTGAATTAAACCATCTACATACCACAGAGTGTAGTTGTGTATAATATTAATGTATTCCATAAGAATGATTTTAAAAAAAGCATCTCAAGTTAAGAAATCATAATGTGCCATCATGTCTTACTCATTATATATCATTTACAAACATCTGTACAAAAGCGATTTTGTCATGCAACATCGTTATATCTTGTAGAAGTCCTGACTCAAATAAAGCAGGACTGTCAGTCAGTTTTCACCCATGACTGTGCCAGGCCTAGATCTAGCCTGGATGCGAAAATGTGTGAACAACCCAGATAAAATCACAACTGCCTCTAAAATCTATTTACTATATTCTAGTAAAATCAGACTGTTAGATCTATATGATGTGCACACAGCCGTGAAAGAGTTTAAAGCTTGTGCTGCCATTTTCATAAGAATTAAACTTTTGTTGGTTATATTGGTTATATTTCTATGCACCTGAAGGTGATGAGATTTGTCATCAATTTTTTTTGGATTAGCAGACGAGCCCATAGAAAAAAACCTGGTTTATGTGAGGGCAAAATGGCTGTCTACGGGCATCATAATTCAAGAAAAACGAGTTTCTTATGAATATATTGATGAGATAGGATTCTAGTTTTGATCTACAGTCCATATCTACCCATTCCTCCACAGCTAGATCTAGATCTATTTCTATTGTCTGTAGTATGTGGGCTATTCTGAAGTTTTGACGAGTTTTAAACCATTTTTATGGCTCACTTACGCTCTGTGAAGGGGAAATCCCATTTCTACCAAAGTATCAGCGTCAGTTGGCATTATAGCTTTATTTGTTTGGGTCTAATACTGTTTAAATCTACACTAACACGCTGATTCACAAGATCTAGATCTACAGATGACTTAGCAATCATTCACTGAACAGTTTCGCTTTTCGAGTGATGAAGTTACTCCAGTGAACAGTTCAAGCAGTTTGAAATACGCTTTGTGTGATTAAAACGTCAAAGTGGAAAAGAAAAGAAATACATTAAATAGCGTTTGCTCAGACTGAACAAAAATTATTAAAACTTTTAAACAAGAGAATTTATAAATCATAAATTGTATATCATTTTTCAGAAGGCATCAAACATAAATGTGCATCATGTGTTAGAGAGCGACAAATACAGATCTGGATCAAGAATCAGTAGCTGTGAAGTGACTCAGTGAATAGGCCCAAATATTTTTTACTTTTTTTGTTGTTGTTGTTGATTAAATACAACCAAAGGACGTGTATTCAGTCCTGTTAAAATAATTAGTTACTTAGAATCATCGTCAAACAGTATATAGCTCTACATATAGATCTATATGGTAACTTTTCAGTGTGTGTTCTTGACTTGGATATCGTTTCCATATTTATTTCAGAACATTCAATTTACTCCATTTGCAGCAATTTACCAGAAGGTAATGCGAAATGACAAGGAAAGAAGGATGTGAACCCAACGCCACATCAGTAAAACGTGCCAGAATTTAGTGAAGTGTGTAAGTACGTCATGATCAATTGAATGCATTCAAGTTCAAGGGACATTCATTGAACTGTCTGCTATTTTTGAGGTATGGGTTGTAATTTAAATAGCTGTTCTTCCACAAATTGTACATCCATGCACATAAAAAAAAAGTTCGAGTTTGGACATCAACTGTGAAATGTAATTTTTGACCCTATTTATTCTTTATTATCAATGGATTTAAAGCAGATATATTTAATTTAAAAAGATAGGGCCTACCTATTTAATTTATTAACAGGTGACATACTCTGTGACAAATACCATACCTTATGTCATAATGTATTACCATATTTGTTAAGTAAATAAATATGTAATTTATAGCACTCTTTCTTACATGACCACAAACATACAAATGAAAGATGATAACCTTGATTATGCTGGATGTAGAAGTGGACAGGTTCCCCTTGATATCCTTGGATATATCCTGTCCACTTGTTGACACAGAACTTTGTTGTTTCAAATGTAGAATTTCAAATACAAGCAGTTAGAATTTGATAATGTCTAAGTCTGGCTTTTGATAATGAAAATTCAGCATGCGCCATATGTTGAGTGCTGAATTCTTGTATGTTGTTGGCAGCTTGCATTCAACTGTAAATTTCTCTTCTCAGTTTTCTTTTTCATATATAGCCCACCAGTAGGTCCATTTGAGTCTTGAATTTTAAAAAACTGATTTTTAATCAGAGCGTAGGTTTCTACACGATGAGATTTTTACATGTGTAGAAGTTTGCTTGAATCGTTCTGGTTTTCAATTTTTACAGTTTTTACAACAACTTCCACACACTCACCTCACCCTTCATATGGTTCATTTTAGATAAGTAAAACAACATGTATAACAATAGTAATGAAAGTAAATTTGTAATCAACCACTTCTGCAAAATTTTGTGTTTTAGACTGAAGACTGTCACCTGAAATAAATACAAATTCATCATGGCTGTGAGATATAATGGGAGACCGGTTCAGATTTTGTGGATGGCCAGTGCAAATGCAGCAAACTTCTGCTTTAGACAAAAAAATTCTTTTACATATTTTATAAACTTACAAGGTCAGTTGTTTTTAGGTATCAGTGGACATACTGTCTTGGCTGTCATTATTATCCTTAAGCATTGAATGCTTCACTGCTGTTGGAGACAGTAGACTGAAGAAAACTGAGAGAAAACTTGACCTGTTATTCAAGGCAGTGAAGGATTTTAACAGATAGGAATTGAATGGCTTAGCTCAGGTATAGACAAGCTGACAAAAAGATACACAGCAAACATGAGAAGACACTTAGCATTCGTCTTCCTGTTGGATTACCTGAGGAGCTGCAACAGTTTGAGGAGGTTCTAATGGCAAACGAAATTGAAGAAAATAATATGTATGCTTCTTCCCCACATCATACTTTGTTCTTCAGTTGTGTGCCCTTAATGATAATTATAAGGTTTTGTGACACTGAATCCACTCTTTCAGTATAATTAGTGCACAAAATATATTTTATTGACTTTGGTGTTTAACCATTTTTGACTGGCTTGAGTCATAATTCAGTAGAACTGTTAGTTTAAAAAAATGATATAAAGAAAATTGAGCTACCATAGAACTGGAACCCAACATGTTCATCATTTCTGATTTTCTTTTCATGTCTGGTGATCAGTATGAAGTTAATATCATTTGAACTGGCCACCATATTCGAAGGATGAACTCAGAATCCAGTAGTTTGTAAAAACAAAAAAGACCTCTAAACCGCTTTCTGAATGGCCTCCAGAATTCTTGCCATGGGTTTGCTACTAGATCCCTTGATTTTTTTATGCCTGATGACTTTAATTTTTGTGCTTTGATTTTCCAAAGACTCAGTCTCAAAAGTCAGTTTAATATTACTTATTACTGATTCAAAGATGGGTAGTGGTCACGTTTGAATGCAAATTGCATGTGCTTGTATTCATATATTTCAGATTCACCTCCTCACTGCAGTTGGAGATGTCAGTTCACAAGAGCTAGTGAGCAGGATGCTGCATCATCCTATCAGTGATTAGTGACATAATGTATTACGACTGGCTGGGATTTTTCCAGAAATATGAGGTTCAAGAATTTGGATATCCTGATGAGGTTGGTGAATGGTGAGTGAACAGGTTGGTCTCTTCTGTTTTCTATTGTTTTTTTTGTTTTTTTAACTGTGTTGAGGAAGCCAGGTGTTGCACTTTGGTGGGTAAGAAATTTTTCAGTCATTATTACAACTGCTGATCATGTTTTTTGATGTTGTTTTTTTTCTGGCAGATATATTATCAGCTTTTCATGGGTCAACAATGTTTTCCAATCCTAGAAATAGACAGCTGTTCCACAAAGAAATGATAATGGAGATAACATTGTTTTATATGTATTCCAGCCACACTCTGTGATTAGTACCCAAATGCTGATGAGGCTGCTTCTGTCAAAATTTTGGACAAATTTTTCCTCATGAGGAAGTGGCTCATCAATGCCCTTGATAGAAGGCCATGATAGAAGACAGGCTACAGTAACTGAAATGAGAGACATAACTATGATGGGCCAACATCATATTTTCTACATAAGTTTCTCAATAAAAATGTAGCATTTCCAAATGTAAAGTTATAATTTGCCCTTCTTTTTCTTTCTTTTTTTTTCTTTCTTTTTTTGTTTGTTTGTTTGTTTTGTTTTTTAAATCTCTTATCTTTGTTGTCCAAATGTGTACAGGGAATTAACTAATTGTTTGAATGTGTCTGCGTAAGAGGCTACAGCGCTATCCACTACATGTACGTGAAAGTCCACTAGAACTTTACCCTAGTCCTCCCTCCCATGAGCTCATGTGGATAAGACACATATAGGCTGGGCTAGTCAGCCTCTAAACCCACACAGGACTGCTCTAACAGTCGCCTGTCTCATCACAGTTAAGAATCTTCATCATTTCTCCACCAATTCACATCATGTATAGCTTTCCACAACGATAAAAGACAACATTATTGCATCACTTTATTCTTTAAACTACATTTTATTCCTCTATTTATATGTTAATTCGGTGTGCTGAAAAAGGATCATGAAACTAAATATTTGATTTTCTTAAAACAAAAATTTTCAGTGACATTTTGTCAAAATATTTTCATGTATTTTATCACGTTAGTGTAGTGGATACAGTACCTCATCATTACTCAAAGGAGACTGCAAGGAACAGCTGGGATGGAACAATGCTGCAAGATGTTATCATTAATGTGATTTTTCCGACAACTTGTGAAAATAAGAACTTTAATACAATTTTTCATACAAGCTGCAAAATGTCAGCATTCATGAAATTTTTCCGATCATTATAAAAATAAAAGCTTTTTATATTTTTGAATGCCGTGAGATGTGATCATAAATAGGTAATTTTTTTGACAAGTTGTAAAAATAAGAGCTTTAATACAATTTTTCTTACGAATTGCAAAATGTGGGAATTAATGCAATTTTTCCGATGATTATAGAAATAAAAGCTCTAATTCAATATTTTCCAACATTGCAAGATGTGATCATTAATGCAATTTTTCTGACAACTTGTAAAAATAAGAGCTTTAATTTAATATTTTCCAATGCAGCGAGATGTGATCATAGATGTAATTTTTTGACAAGATGTAAAAATAAGAGCTTTAATACAATTTTCTTATGAGTTGCGAAATGTGGGCGTTAATGCGATTTTTCCGATGATTATAAACATAAAAGCTTTAGTTCAGTATTTTCCAATGCTATGACAACTTGTAAAAATAAGAGCTTTAATTTAATATTTTCCAAGGCTGCAAATTGTGATCATTAATGTAACTTTTCTGACAAGTTGTAAAAATATGAGCTTTAGTACAATTTTTTTTTTTTTTTTACGAGTTGGGAAATGTGGGCATTAATGCCATTTTTCCAATGATTGTACAAATAAAAGCTTTAATTCAATATTTTCCAATGCTGCAAGATGTGAACGTTAATGTAATTTTTCTGACAAGTTGTAAAAAGAGTGCCTTAATTTTCCAAGAAGTCACAATATGTGATCACTAATGCAATTTTTCCAACAAGTTGTAATCAAAGCTTTAATTTTTTTTTTTTTCCATACAAGTTGCGAATTTCGTTTCTATTTCAGTCATTTTATTATGTTTTGTTTTATGTACATCTAAATCCTGCAAACACACACATTCGCATGCAGTTTTAGATCTATAACCTGCGCACTGTTTCAAACATCTATGATCGATATCATATTAAATAATATGTATGTTTATATCTGTTTTTTTTTTTTTTTTTTTTGTCTCTCTGTCTGCTTGCGCTAATTCTATTCTACATAAAATTCTAACTTTCCATTCTGAACAATAATTGTAGGTCACTTCATCATGAACTGCACCAACGCATTGCCACGAGGTCTATTAGTTGGGTCTACAATCTCATTTTTATTGTCAACAATATGTGCCATTTCATTCACACTTTGCTAGCTGTTTCTTTTGCTTTGTGATCACGAACTAGAAAAGATGTCATGAGAGGCAAGGCCATTACATTGTAGCTTAGGCCTATTAAGGAAGCAGTTCTGTTGTGTTAAAGGCACGGTTCTTATTTCAAATGATCTTTTCCCCTTATGGCCCTTACCTCTCTTTTTGCATCATTATTTTTTCTTCAGTAGATCTCGATTTAGATCTAATAAAATCGAGAACTTATATATGTGCGTATATGAGAAAAATACCTGAACTTTTAAATTTGGTTTATCGATAATGGTGCAGATCTAATCTACTCGAGTAGTTCGATGCAAGAAATAGCCTACACAAACCTAACACACATAAATATTAAAATCTAGATCTAGATCTACTATCTTTGGCCTAGGCACCAACCGTGGCCTTCGAGAAGTCCGACAGTTAGTAACTATTGTGCTTCGTCTGCTAGGCATGTATGACCTACAAAACAAGCTGTCTTTACCAGCATAATTTGCACTACTAAACGAGAATGGAGCTGTCAAATGAATGGTTTCTTTTAATGTATGGCCACTTTGGTACTTAACAATAACATAATCGAAATTTTAAAATGATATAATAATTTAATGTAAAATGATCCTCAAAGTGAAATTCGTACTGAGCGATTCCTTCCGTCAATAGCTGGCAGAAAGGCCGTTTGGAAACAAAACGACGTTACGTTACGGTATATCTTTCAACTTCCTGGTGGAGGTTATCTCGACGGGTCTTTGTTAAAAAAAAAAAATTAAAAAATTCCTGTCTTAAAAAAATCCTGTCTTCACTTTTGAAAAAAAAAAATTCCTGTGTTCACTTTTTGAAAAAAAAAAATTAAAAATCCGGTCTTCACTTTTGAAAAGAAAAAAAAATCCTGTCTTAAAAAATCCTGTCTTCACGTTTGGGGAAAAAAAAAATCGCTAGCAGACCACCTACCAGCAACTCCTTATTCCATTTCTATTTTTATTTTTATTGAAGATGTGTGTTTGTTGGTTTTTTTTAATTTGTTTTCTACTCTACTTCAATATGGCCCCTATTACTGTTTCAGTTTGCCATATTGTTTTGACTTTTGTTGGTCCACGTCTTTTTTCCTGCTGCTATTCCTATCCTATTGTTCGTGGACAAGGTCCTCCCACGAGGGTCTAAGGATGCTGCTGCATTGTTATGGTCACTCGTGGGTCCCCTAGGATTAAAATTCTGCCGTGTCCGTCGGATCTTTTATGCAAGTTGGGCTGAAAACGGAGCATAGTGGATGCGTGTGCAATGAAAGAAAAGAAGACTATTAACCATTAGATTGAGCATGACATCTTTGTGGCTAGGCATCTTGTCATATCCGTAGACAAAGACATCATGAATCCAAACCATCAGTTCATATGGTCCAAGAATTTTGACGAGTGTCACTGTCAGGTGGGAGATCTCCGATTCCCTTTATCCAATTTCCAGAAAATTTTAAGAAGAGCATAAAGGATATTTATTTCGAACCACTACACCAGTCAGCCTTCACTTCAGGATTGCGGTGCTTAATCGTTCAAAAATTACAGAGGCAACATACGTGGAAACGAAACAGAAGTGGCTCTCCAGTGTAACTCTTGAGATAAGACATTCTTAATTGTAAATCTTTTTGTCCACATTCGACTGCATCATTTGATCAAATATAAGAACCAGGAACAAATTCAGTCTAAGGTCAGGACAACGTGTGCAAAGAGGAAGGCAACAATTTTTGATAACAAGTAACAACT
>JBCEWB010342753.1:0-21501 GCA_039654565.1 Peronia peronii | reverse complement strand
TTTAACATGCTTGCTTTTTTCCTTGTTTTTGCTTGCTTGCTTGCTTGAAGTTTTAATTTGTTTTTAATACAGATATACGCATGCATGCATGCATGCACACACACATGCATGCATGCGCACAAAGTTCTCACAATTCAAGATCAAAGGGGTCATGTAAACAATCTGCACATCCTGTAACCTATCTCTGAGAAAAGTAGATTCCCTTCATCATACACATCCCAATTAAATAATCATCTGCCTGTGTTTATTAGGGCTAATAGTGGCCATCACATGTACTGGAATGTAGCAAGGTATGACTAATAGCTGTGCCTAGTTGTTTGTTTAGTACTGATAAGAGATCTGTGTGACCCTTGTTTCCAGTAACCCCCAAGCTGACATGCTGTAGCTCTTTCTCATTGCATCTTCAGTCTTCACTTTGATAACATAAATTACAGGAAAAATGTATTTGTACCTGATAATTTTATTTGGTTTGGTACTAAGTTTGGATTTCACTAGCGCAGGTCCAGGGAATTGTCCTTCTGCATGCATCTGCACAAAATTTAGATCAGTTTGTACATTGGTCTACTGTACAGACAAATTTGATTCAGATACATCTTTGTTAGTATTACATGGGAAGTTGTGCTCCAATCATTATCAGGATCTCTATCAATTGAGGAATGTCAACAAAGAGCTACACAGTAGCACTTGTCGGACTTTGCCACTTTGTGAGTAAGTAAAAATTTTCATCCATTCTCACTGATATTTTGTTTCAGTTTGTAATCTAGTTAGGTTTTGACTTCTTTTTTCTTGGGGTGAATAAATTTTATATATTTGAATGTTTCAGCGATTCACCCTTCAGGGACAGATACAAGTACAGAGTGGTGTCGGACAATGAGGAAGATCAGGACCAGATGACCACTCCTACTGACAACTATCCTGTTCAGCAATTCATTCCCAAATCTGAGGTAGATCACAGGATTGTTAGTGTAGAAGATTATACATCTGATCCAGCACAAACCTTTCCTGTTGATGAAGAATCAGGAAAAGCAGAAATAGGGTCAGTAATATTAATTTCCCAACGTGTATCAAAACGTTTATCAGAACGTTTAACATGACGTATAACAAATACGGATGAAAATATAGCGCCTAATACAACGCATATCTTCACGCATAGCAACACCCATAATCAGTTTTATATAGTTCTTTCTTTTTCTCATCTTCAAAAAAAAAAAGAGTACTATTTGTCATTAAGGTTGTGGACGACACTAACATCTTGGTCATCAATAAACCTGTCTTTATCTGCTGAATATATGAAAAAAACCACTCCAGAAACCAGATTACAATCATTGGGTCAAAAAACTAGGTACTCTTTTTTCCTCCTTAGTCTGAAAAATTCGTTATGAATAATATTTCAGCGTGATTTTTAGGTGAGGAAAAATTAAATACAACATTCTTATTTCTATTTTCAGTCAATCTTGGCAGGAGAAGATATTGTGGGGTCTGTTTTACTTTGGCCTGTCCAGCATTGGCGGAATATTATCTTTTTTCATCATGTTTCACTGCTTCAAGAACAGGAGGAATACCCAAACAGCATCCATCATTGCTACTAATCAGGGTCAAAGACAACAACAGCAGCAGCAACAGCACCAACAGGCTGGCCCACCAACACAACCACCTGCACCTGCCCCTACTGCTGGACCACAAGATGAGAATATCTATCAAAATATCGATAACCCTGGTGTATTGAGAAGAGCGGTTGGAACTGTTACATCACCAATAAGGAAACTGTGGGGAGATAAGGGAGCCTCTTCTAGTGGGGTTGGACAAACAGAGATGCAAGATATGAGTGGATCATCTGGGCAGGCTCAAAACAAACAGGCTGAGGCCCCTGCAGCTGACCAAGTTCAAGCTCAAAGTCAACAGGTTCAAAAGGATACTTCTTTGACTGAGCTCAAATCCATTGCCTCAGGTAAGCCTGTCCAGCCTACCCCACCCACTGAATTACAAAGGGTAGCCGACTCAGCAAAAAATGCTCAGGTAGCTATTTCCAAATCTTTATCCAGGAAAATAAATTCAGTATCTAAGAAAATTCCTATGTATGACTCATTGAAAGATTTCATTTTGGCTAATCCAAAGAAAACCGTTGATAATGTTCCTTTTCCTTATCTTTCTCAGGAGTGGTATAGGAAAGAGTTACCAAATAGGGGTGAATCAGGACCAGTTCTTCACACACCTATCCCAGGAAATACCTCCTCTGCCATTCCCACCCTGCTTGATGAATCTGATTACCTTGAACCTGATAATCCACCCACTACCCAAGCTCCCACCCCCCCTGTAACATCTCCTAATTCCATTTCTTCAATAGGTTCCAAAGGGAAGTCAGGTGGAAGAGCAGGTAGGGCTAAGACTGGTCAGGAATCTCAATTACAAAGGCCCAATACTCGCAGTGTAACTAGAGAGAACCAAAACAGGAAAATCAGTGCCAAAGCCAAGACTGTGACAGATAGACTGGCCAAAATGTCTTCAAAAGGTTGCAACAGAAAATAAATAAAGGATCAGGATGTTTGTGATACACAATGAACGTTTATTACAGTGACTACAGATATGTTCATTTATTTACAACAGGAAAAGTGTGTACATATTTCACTTCAAATCTAGCACTATATATGTGATCATTTCATGTAAATATTTGTTATAACCAGAAAAGAACCTTGTAAATAATATTTCTATATTTTTTTAACCAGAGCAAACTACCATATATAGTTAGAAAAGTGTTTTATAATTGTAATCAGATCAATAAAAAAAGTATGTAATCGGATACGTTTGTATTTTTACAACTAAAGAGTCTCTGAGCGACGTATAACATGGATGCCTAATAGAACGAAAATGAGTGACGTTTAACAGAACGCATACCGAAACGTGTATCCTAATACATAACAAACATGTGCTCGCCACCGACGTGTATCAAGACGCATAACAAGATGCGTAGCAGGACGCATAATATATTATCCTAACATCCAAATGTAGCAGCTTGGGCAGAGCATCCAATTTCTCACAATTTTATTATTCCACTTGTTGACAAAATTTAATGTACAGAAGTCTGTGCACAATGAACAGTTAGTGTAGATTGCAACATTTTCTGTGTCCTTACTTTTGTATGTAGACTTTATCATGTCCTTCATTATTCTATTTGTATAATCCTGACTTTCTGGGTCTCCAGGGTGAATGACACTGTCAAAAAATATACTTTTCATGTAGTTATCAAATTTGGGTTGGTCCAAGTAGGCTGAAATTCTCTTTCCTAGATTTGTTGACTTCCACAAATTATAGTCCAAAGACAGAAAGTGTCCTGCAGCATATATACACATGCATTTCTGTCCTCTTATTTCAACCCTTTTAACAGAAAAGTTACCATCTGAAAAATTATTTGTTATATATTGTTCTTGATATGTCAGGGTAATGTCTCTCAGGGCTCTGTATTCCATGATCAGGTGAACTTTGTTCAGACACTAATGTTATATGGCCTGTCTGACCCACTATGTTGAAATGAAGGTTATTTTTTAAAATTGGGACCCAACCTATTTTTTACCCTTTACTGGCTATAAACATGAAATTGTTTGCAAGTGACCTGAGCAACCAATTATTCCCATCTAATGATGATGATGATGAGATTTATATGCAAATTGATGCAATGACTTGATGCAGGATAGGAGGTAAAAGAGAATTATATGAAAAAGGTATTCAGACCTTCCTTTTCAATCAGTTTCTAATTATCACTTGACTGATATGGAAGGGAAAGGCTTAGATTTGAATAGGTCATCCTCCATAGAAGGAAGAGGTGTAGATAACCATGATGAAAGCTCAAATGCCTCAGACAATGCCAATTTTGAGCCCATGGACATCTCAGACACTGAAAGTGTCACTGGCCCTTTGGATGTTGACAACTTTCCCAATGCCTTTTTCCATTTAGAGTTAAAGAAGACAAAGTCTTTTAAACATAATAAAGATGACATAGTCAATGAACATAGTTATATTGCTAGATTGAGAGAAGATGCAATTAGTGATCCAAATGCCACATTAGGTGATATTCATAACCAGATATTTCACATGTTTGACAGTCTTTTAAATGAAATCAATGACGCATATAGTCCTAATGACCTGGTAAGAATCTTTATCACACATGAGGAAATGGTAAATACAAACATTATTGTAGGCCCCGATTACCTGGGTAACATGTCCCCTCAGATTATAATGGATCAGATTGCAGATGTCATTAGAAGTAACAATTTCATTCCTGCGGACAGAAATCTGGTAATAAATGTTGCAGCTATAAGGAATATTCAAGGTCTGAGGTACAACTATATAATCAATATGGCCAGAGATTTAGCTAGGAAAGGATGCATAATTTCAATAAAAAATGCAGATGATTTATGTCTCCCTCGAGCTATTGCTGTTGGGGTAGCTTTGAATAGAATGAATGCAAATCCTAAGGATAAGAAGGCTAAAAGGAATTACAACACCATGAGACAAAATGACAGGTCCAAAACTCCCAATTACGCCAACATGTCACTTCAGAAATGTACCGCTATGGAATATCAGAGAAAAGCTGGCATAAAGATGGGAAACGCTGGAGTCCTGACTGACATTCCGGCATACGAAAAAGCTCTGCAAGTGGGTATAAATGTGATTTCTGCACGAGGTGGTAATAAGAAAGTCTATAACGGAAATCAACAGTACCAGAATCAAATTTATTTGTATCACGTCCAAGCAGAAGGGAAACTGGGTCATTTTTCCGTCTTGAGAAGGGTGAATGCATTGCTTTCCAGGTCCTATTACTGCGACGAATGTGATACCGGGTTCAACAACAGTGACAGACATAAATGCAAGGTTTGGTGTGACATATGTGGTAGGAAGGGTTGCAAGGATGAAGGATCTAGTGTCTTTTGTACTTCTTGTCATGCAGCGTGCAGATCAGCTAAATGTTTAGAGAATCACTTGTCAGTTAACAGGAGAACTGGGAAATCTAAATGTGACATGATGTTGTTTTGTCCAAGATGTAGAGTCCATTTGAGGAAGAACAATAAAAATAGGTCTTTGGAAAATCACATTTGCGGGGAGAGTTTCTGTCATAATTGTCAGGTGTATTTCTACAATGAACATAAATGTTACATGAGATCCGTAACAGCCCGACCCGAAGGCAGCATTCCGGACAAGAAGTTTATTTTCTACGATTTTGAAAGCATGCAGACGATCAGTGGAAACCATGTTCCGAACTTAGTCGTGTCCCATACCATTTGCGACCTATGTCAGGATGTCACCGATGTCAAGAGCTGGAGTAAGTGCAGTAATTGTGGGCACAGGTGTGAAATGTGTTCCACAAAAAATAAAGAAGGAACTCAATATACCATGGAACAACCTTGTGCAACATGTGGACAGAGAGAAAAGATTTTTCATGGTATGAACACAGTAAGAGACTTTTGTGAATGGTTAATATCCCCCCAACACAAGAATTTCACAGTCATAGCCCATAATTCCCGAGCGTACGATTCCTATTTCTTGTATAATTACATGTTAGAAAATAGCATCGTACCCCACATCATTTTCAGAGGCTCCAAAATTATTTACTGTCACATTTCCAAGGGCCTAAACTTGAGGTTTTTAGATTCCCTAAATTTCCTCAACATGCCTCTAAGTCAGTTACCCAAGAGTTTCGGATTGAAAGAGTTGAAGAAAGGATTTTTCCCTCATCTTTATAACCATGAAGATATAATAAAATTTCCAGAAAATGTGAAAAGAGACAGTTTACCTGATAAGAAATACTACGATGTTGACAACATGAGATCTGAAAGACGAAAGGAATTCATGGAGTGGTACAAAGTCAACAAGCATGGAAGCTTTGACATGTTCGGTGAACTTTTAGAATATTGTAGATCTGACGTGAACATCCTTCTGGCAAGTTGTTGGAAATTCCGCAACTTGATGATGGAATGCACTGGACCAGAATATCCTGTAGATCCGTATGACTACACGACTATAGCATCTGTATGTATGGCCATTTTCAGATCGAAATATATAGTAGAGGAATGGAAAGTCTTATTTAAAAGGAATACGGTACTGGATTGCAGTCACGAATGGAAATGTAGATGTACGTGGACAAAGGGTAGAAAGAGACAGGGAGATTTACCATTGGAAATATGCGATGAGAATGGTATGTGGTCAAATGTTAGAGAAAACATGGGCTTGATAAGGTCCAAATTTGTCAAATCTCCGATAGGGCTACCTCCACCTCACGGTTATGCTAGAAGAGATAATTTCAGTAAAGAATCCATGGAATGGATCAAATGGTATGAAGATCAGAACAAAGTGACCGTTCGGCATGCCCTGTCAGACGGAGGAGAAAGGAAAGTGTTCACAGACGAAGGACTCGCTTATTATCTTGACGGTTACTACGTGGATGATGACAATGTGGAACATGCACTGGAATTTAATGGGTGCTGGTTTCACGGTTGCCCGTCCTGTTACCCTAGAGACAGGAAAAATTTGAGAATAGGAGGTAAGAATCTCGACATAAGATACATGGAAACTCTGAATAAAGAACATTTTTTGAGAGATAAAGGCATGATTGTTCACACAATGTGGTCTTGTGAATGGGAATCAACTAAGAAGTCAGACGACATTTTAGTCGAGTATGTTAAGAAACTTAACATTAGTAAACCAATTGAATTAAGAGACTCTTATTTCGGAGGAAGAACTAACGGTATCATTTTAAAGAGGGACATAAAATCACCCGAAAAGGGTCATTACGTGGATTTCTGTAGTTTGTATCCTGATGTCCTGAAATACATGACATATCCTTTGGGTCATCCTGTTCGAATAATCAAAAATTTTGCAATGCCCACGTTCAAACATTGCAATGAAAAATGTTCCATTAGAAATTGTTCTGAGACTCACTGGAAAATGCCTTACTTTGGACTGATCAAAGCTGCTGTTTTACCTCCCAGGAACCTTCTTTTTCCCATTCTTCCAATGAGAATTAATAACAAACTCATGTTCACCCTGTGCTATAAATGCTCCACAAATGAAAACACGGAGAGTCTGTGCACTTGTTCTGATGAAGATAGGAGTTTAGTTCATACTTGGACAACTATGGAGTTGGAAGCTGCGATTAATGTCGGATATCAAGTATTAGAAATTTTCGAAGTCTTACACTGGCCCAATTACGACTGTTTCGATCCTGATCGAGGTGAAGGAGGGCTGTTTACACATTACATAAACACTTTCTTGCAAATAAAAGCGGAGTCGAGTGGATTTCCTCCCGATGTGGACACGGATGAGAAAAGGAATAGTTACATAAACGAGTATGCCATAAACGAAGGGGTTCATCTCAGAAAGGACATGATCCAAAAAAACCCCGGACTGAGGAGTATAGCAAAGTTGGCTTTAAATTCTTTTTACGGAAAATTCGGACAGAACACAAACATGAAGAAATGTGCCTATGTCACTTCAGCTAAAGAAATATACAAATTTCTCACAGATGAGACAAAGATTATCAAAGATTTTCATGTGTTAAACAGTGACATGGTTTTGATAGATTTTGTAAAAGGAAAAGAATTCGAAGAAATGGATAGGAAAACCAATGTTGTCATAGCATCTTTTTGCACCAGCTATGCCAGACTAAAGTTATGGCATGTTCTGAGCCAGATAGGAAATAGAGTGTTGTACCACGACACAGATTCCGTCATTTTCACAGGGAAGCCCGGCGATTATTTTCCACCGACAGGAAAATTTTTGGGTGACCTGACTGACGAGCTGGCCTGTAAAGACGTGGGTTGTCCAGGTTGCATAGAAGGTCATTGGATAGTAGATTTTGTCAGTTGCGGAGCCAAAAACTATGCCTACCGTTTGAACACGGGACAAGTTGTATGCAAAGTCAGAGGGTTTTCTTTGAATTATTCCGCATCTCAGATCATAAATTTGGAGAGTATGAAAATGGCCTTGATCAATTGGAAAAACAAAGTTCCAGAAAGAGAAATGACTACTGTTAAAACTATGATATTAAGGAACAAGCAACAGGCCATAGTATACAGCAAGGAAGTGGCAAAAAATTACGGAGTTGTTTACAACAAGAGAGTGGTGAAAGAGGACTATGGAACAGTACCCTATGGATTTTGAGAACCCCATAGTCAAATAAAGACACGTACAATGTTTTCTACTAAGTCATTTTACTAGAAAATGTTGCAGGAATCGGAAGTATCGAAACAGCCATCAGTGCCCTTTCAGGCAGGGTCACCTATATTGGTGACGGGGCCCACTCACTGCGGAAAAACGTATTGGGTGAAAAGACTTTTAGTCAATGACATGTTTACGGAACCCATTTCATCCATACTTTATTGCTACGGGGTCTATCAGAATTTTTTTGACACCATGAAGTCACACCCAATGTTGGAATCAAAGATTCGATTTCACGAAGGACTACCTTCACAGGGAGACATAGATGTACTCAACGATGGAAAATTTCACGTTGTCATATTGGATGACATGATGGAAGAAATAGTTAAAAGTTCTCAAATGCAGCAGCTCTTCACTAAATATTGTCATCATTTGAACATTTCTGCTATTTTCATATCCCAAAACATTTTCCAGAACGGGCCTCATGCCCGAACTATTTCTTTAAACTGTCATGTTATCGTTCTATTTGCTAATAAGAGAGATGAATCTCAAATAAGAACTTTTGCTAGGCAGATATATCCCACTCGCTGGAGAAGATTCATCCAAGTGTATGAAAACCACATGAATTACGATTACTGTTATTTGGTCATAGATTGCACGCCATGTCATCCCAGGGAAATAAAAGTCAGATCTCAAATTTTTCCCGGTGAACTGACTTACACATTTGACATATAAAAAGGATACCGGTGCCGAAATACCAATCAGTCACTCCATGACTTTCAAGAAGCTAACACTAGTGGGGAAAAAGCATGAAAAAGAAGCAGACATCTAAACTGTCTAAAGCTAGTAATTTGAAAAGGGAGTATCCGTTCTTACACTTTGTAGGAAATAGCACGCATAGTCATCAACTGAAAAAAATCCTCTGTTCTCTCATACGTCCCGAACAGGTCAAAGTTTTGAGAGAAATTGCTGTAAACGAACTTGCGAACAATTTACCTGCTTATGGTTCACCAAATAAAAAAAGGAAACTGAAAACCCAAAACTTGAACAGGCTAAAAAAATTGGCAAGGGGAAAACTCAAATCTAAGAATTTGGGTCCCTTGATAGAATTTCTCCAAATTGCATGTCGAGACGTTTGCACACATCATGAGCTCGACGGTAAAAAAACTAGTCATTCTTCCCGAAGAGGAGTGGGAAAGGATTAATACTAACTCAAATCGTACTATAAGTGGATTGAAGAAGGTAGAAATTCCATTAAGGAAGAAAAGTGTTCAGAAAGGAGGAGGAGGAGGAGAAATCAAATCAGTTCATCCTCCTCCTCCGCAGGAGGAGGAGAATGAACGGATGGGAAAAACCCCCCACCCCTCCCCTCCCCTCCCCTCCCAGAAGGAAAGGGAAGGAAGGGGGGAAAGGGAGGGGAAAAACTTTGTAGCAGAAAATGAGCAGAAATATGTTGACCGAAGTGAAGACGGAGAAAAGGAAGTGACTATTCTAAATAATGATGGAGTGTGGAGACCACCGGGCCTTAGAGTCATGAAAAAGAAACCCCTTCCGAACAGAACATGGATCACATTATAAAAGGATGGTGTAGAAGGGTCATGTGACTCATTTGACAATGACATTTCACCAGTAATGGATGGTTCATTAAGGAACTCTCCAGCGAACAATCCTGAAGGAATGTGGAAATTGTGTGGGAGAGAAGTATCTCGTTCCGCACTGGTATTTCTGTTCCAAATTACTATCTTGTATATAGCAATAATAACTTGTTTTGTCAACCTGACAGTGCGCAACGGTCCGTTGGAACTTTGGATAACCATCCTCAGTCTATCTTTGGGGAGCATTCTTCCTTCTCCCAAGGTGAAAAAGTTAACACCCAGGGAAAGCCCATTCATATCTTCAAACTCATCTTCTATAGTGTAAAAAAAAAAAATGCCTAAAAGAAAACGTGGACAAACGTGGACGCGTATGAAAAAAAGGACAAAACATGACCACTATGGAGTTAACAGACAGGATAACGAAAATTGGAAAAAATATCTTGAAAACATATATTTCAACCCTAGGCATCCTGCCAGTTTCAGGGGTGCTAAAAAGGTTCACGAAGTTGTTAAGGAGGAGGGAAAATTCCAAATAGGATTGGCAGCCATTAAAAGATGGTTGCAAGAAAATGAATATTACAGCATACACAAAGATGTGAACAGACGATTTCCCCGTCTAAAAGTTATAGTTACGGGTATGTTCGATCAATATGACGCAGATTTGGCGGACATGCAAAAACTGGCTAACAGAAATGACAACATCAAATTTCTCTTGGTGGTAATAGATGTTTTCAGCCGATATCTGTGGGTGGAAGGTCTAAGAAACAAAACAGATGCGGAAGTGGTGAAAGGATTTCAAACTATATTCACTCGAGGTCACAAACCTAGACGTTTGAGAACTGATAAAGGAGCAGAATTCATGGGCAATGTCTCCCAAGACTATTTTGATACGGCAGGAATAGAACAGTGGTCAGCTCACAACGATGAAATAAAAGCCAACTTTGCAGAAAGAGTCATTAGAACCCTGAAGTCAGCCATATGGGGATACTTGAGAAGGAACAAAAGTTCGAGATACATAGACGTTCTTCAAGATATAGTTCACTCATACAACAACACTAAACATAAATCAATAGGAATGAAACCATCTGCAGTGACCAAAGGGGACGTAGAGCGAAGATTGTGGTGGCACTTGTACAAACCGACCAAACCCTACATTAAATCAAACATAGGAAAGGCTTCCCGCTACGTTTTCAAAAAAGGAGATCACGTGAGAATATCTCACAGAGCCAAAACGTTCCAAAAGGGACATGCTGAGAAGTGGACTCGTGAAATATTTCAGATCAGGCAACCGTTTACTCGACTGGGTGTACGAAAATATAGGCTTGAAGACATAGATGGAGAAGATATAAAGGGTACATTTCATGAAGCAGAATTACAAAAAGTGAAATACTCTGATAATATGGAATATGAAATAGAGAGAGTTATACAACAGAGAAGAGGACAAAGCCTGGTAAAGTGGAAAGGATGGCCATCCAAGTTTAATAGCTGGATTCCCTCCAAAGATGTGGTCATTCATTCTCATGATTCAGTGTGAGAAACATGAATGTCATATACGTTCAAATGGAAAGTGGAAATCAACAGGTTTCTCTTCCGACTAGTTTGGATATGACAGGAAAGGGGTGTGCCCTTTTTGAAATTGCAGGAAGGTGTTCACCTTATACGGACATCCCTCTGTTCTTGTGTGTAGATTTTGTAGAAGAGAGCTCATTGGGCCCGAAGATGATCCCCATACTGAGGAAGATCCAGTTAATACCAGACCCTGAGTCTAAGGAAGGAAAAATTAATCAAGTTTTCAACAAGATGTTATGGTTGCCAGTAAATAGGTCACCACTAGATGAGCTCCGAGTGTATATAAGTGACGATCACGGAAATATAAGGTCATTTGATTACTGCAACATTAACTGCACACTTGTATGCATTCCTAGCGTGAATTCTTTGTAAACAAAAATAAAACAACAACAAAAAACATGGTTTCTGTTGAAAAGTGGAGAAACCATTTCAAGAGACTTGCTCACAAGGCATTTCCTAGTGAGGACATGTATATAGTAGCACAATCTGGACGGGGGTTGGGAAGAAATGCTTACAAGAGAACCTTGTATCAAATAAGGACACCCACAGGAAATTCGAATTCCAAACCCTTGATAGAAATAGTGTCACCAGTGGCATCCAATCTCGAGCGAGCTAAAGCTTTGACGAAGACTCGGAAGAATATAAAAAGGAAGACGAAACCGAAAACTGGCACTATAGGCAAAAAAGCTTCGAAGGTGAACAAGCCTAAAAGGAAACCTAAGGCCAAGAAAAGGACAAAGAAGGCACCCAAAAGAAAGGCACCTAAAAGGAAAAGGAAAACAAATAAGAAGTAAAGATGGCAGCCGTACACACTGATGCACCTGCTATTTTTGGTAATTATCTTGTCAACGAAGCTGAGGAAAAAATTCAATATGTTAAGCTCAGACCATCTGAACCTTTTGACAGTAAGACACCCGTAACTTTTCTCATACCTGGAAATTCTTCTCAGTATGTTTCTCTCAGAGACAGTATGATCTATGTGGAATGTCACATAGAAGAAACAGATAGGTTTGGTCACTCCTTGAATGACGCAAATGGCAGAAATAATCGAGCAGTGTCAGATACAGGTCACCGTTACGTCCCCAACTCGGATGACACGACGAGTGATCATGGATTGAAGACTAATGAAGAAATAGCCAAATTACTTGAAGAAGCACAAGAGAAATGGTCTACTTCCCAGGAGGCTTGGAAAAGGGCTAGAGAGGCTGAAAAAGAAGAAGACGATGCAGAATATGACAGGCTTACAACTTACGCAGAAGGCGTAGAAGATTTGGCATTGCTATCCATGCGACAGTATCTCAAAGCCAAAAGAGACCACAGAGATATAGAAGGGTTAAACGGTGCAATCGTCCCTGTTGACAATGTCCTTCACTCAATGTGGAGTGGTGTAGACATATTTATGAATGGTGAATTAGTCAGCACAACAAATCAGAAATACATGTACAAATCTTACATTGAAACTGTACTCAATAACAGCGCGACAACTAAGAAGTATCAACTGGAAAACACTGGATTCTACGGTGACGATGGAGACAAAGACATCTTTTTCAATTTGACTTTTAACAAAGGAATGGAAAGAAGACACACCAAATTTAGCAATGAGAAAAAAGTAGAAATGATGGGTTTCCTGATGTCAGACATGATGGGAATTCAAGCCGCCATTGTCAACGGAGTAGAAATTACTATTCAACTCAAACCAAACTTGGACAATATACGACTTCAATGTTTCGGAAACAAAGAATATGGTGCATTGAAAATAGACAATATACGATTGTACGTGTGCAAGAAACAAATGACCAAGGAAGTGTTGGTGGCTCACGCAGACATCATGCAAACTACGGATGCTGTGTATCCATTCAAGCGAAGTGAAATCCGTGCCTACAATGCGAACAAAGGTCAAACGGAAATTGTCATCGAAAATCCTTACGAGTCTAAGGTGCCCACCCGTTTCATTGTGGGAATGACGGATGCAGATGCATACATTGGTGCTAGGGGTAAAAACCCATTAAACTTCCAGCACTACAACATTTCGAGAGCCTCTTTCACTATAAATGATGAATCTATAGCCAAGCCTCCATATTATTTGGATCCTCTGAAAGGAAATTTCATTGAACCGCTGATGGAACTTCATTCCATATTAGGAAAAGCGGGTGAAGACATGGATATAGGTATAACTCCTGAAGATTACGTTAATGGTCTCTTCCTTTTACCTTTTGATGTCACACCCACTGCAGCAGCAAACATGGAATATCTGTCTATAAAAGAAACGGGAAATTGTCGGTTGGAGTTACAATTCAGAGAGGCATTACCACACAACATAGTTGTACTGACTTATGCTATTTTTCCCATGGAACTTCGAATTGACGGTGCTAGAAACTGTAAAGTGTGCCCAGTGTGAACAAAATTAAAGAAAGATGAGTGAAGGACTGAATTCCTTTCAATTAAAACATGCTCTAACTGAAAATAATGTGACCAGAGAATTTTTCAGTGGCATATATCCATCAGATTTGTTACATGTTTTAAGACAGGACACCAAGTTGATCATAGTTAACACAGATCCTAGCAGTCAGCCTGGCAAGCACTGGTTGCTGTTTTACATGAATGAAAACTGTATAGAAATGTTTGACTCCCTGGGAAGAAATCCAGAATTTTATTCTAGTGACATTTCACAATTTGTAGAAAAATTTCCCTATGTTAAATATGTTACACAACGCGTTCAACCTGTCAGTTCTTCACTGTGTGGTCACTATTGCTTATACTATGCCTACTTTAGATGTCTAGGGAAATCCATGGAATATATTTTAACCAATATTCATTCCCCTAAATGGATTAAATGTTGTGTGCCCATGTTATTTGATATACCTGGCATCATTAGTGAATGTCAGTCATGTATAAAATTGTAATATTACTATGTGGTAAATTTCAGTATTACTCTGTTCATATTTAATTACTTGTATTTACTGTAAAAATTTGTCTAGATTTCAATATTGTATGGATGTTGTGTGTAGATTGTGAATAAATCAGTAATAAAAAAGCAACTATATGTTTTTGTTTTCTTTCTAAGCCACTTCTAAAATTTATTTATTCTATTCATACAATATATAATACACAATAATAAAACAGAATGCATTCATATTTATTACAATGAGACAAAGAAACACAAGAGACAAAACTACAATTCAAATTAAATATAAATTTAAACATACACACTTAAATATCACTAGACAAATATGTTACCTTTTTTTTTTAAAAAAAAAAAAAACCAACTATTTTCTTTAAATGACAATTTTTCAAAATATAGTTATAATCAGTAATTATTAAAAAAGACTTGGTACCTCACTCTTTTTTAGTTTTTTTTACAGGAGAGATAAGACCTTTTTCACACATTTCATCATACATGTCAGCAACTTTGCCCTCTAGATCCATCTCTTTACAAATGGAAGTAACCAAAATACATTCTGTATCTTTATTACATTCTTCACCCATAGCTACAACTTTTTGAGCCATTAATTTTTTACAATCCATGGTTTCAAGCATTATATTAAAGTGAGAATAAAGAGAAGGAGCATCTACAATAGGCAATCCAATCTTTTTCCAACATTTTTGAAAAACACTTACTACAAAAGTATCTTGAGCAATATTAATTACAGTATCATAATTATCAATAAAACAGTCTTTAATGTCTAATGAGGAGTCTGTCCAAACACTCCACCTCTTAGTAATTCTGTACAGAATAGTAAAATACACAAGCATAATAAACTTGAAAGGGTTGAGAGGCCTCTCAAGATGCACATCCAATTTCAAAGGACCCAACTCTTCAACACAGCTGAGTTTATATATTTTGGCAGCCTCTGTTGCTGTGTCTTTGTCCAGGTATCTTGCAAAGCCTGAATGGTCTTTACCTCCTTTGACACTTTCAAACCTCCAGGTGTATGTTGTCATTAAGGATGTGGCTGTTTTCTGCTTACCACTCAGAATCTTGTCCATTTCCATATTAATTATGGAAATAGAGTCATTCAAGTTCTCCCACTCCTCAGGGCTGAGAAAAACACTGTGCTCTTTCATGATGTTTCCTTTCCTATTAAATGTTTGCAGGAACACCTGTTTAGACTCTGTAACAGTAACATATTTACTGTTTGGGTGATACATCCAGGAATCCTCTATTCCACATTGCAATGTTTCATTGATTTTTACTCTGGCATTGTTACATAAACTAGTCCAGGCAGGACCACTTAAATACACAAATGTCTTAGGCATGAAATCTTTAGTAGGTGTGACAGTAAATTCAATCTGGCCATTGTCTGTCACTCTGACTGTTGTGTGCTTAGACAGAGTAACAGCAGGTCTCTTATCTATATGAGCTTGAGCCATATCAGCAGTAGTAGAAGTAGCAGTAGTAGTAGTATTCACAAACTGAAGCTGACTGTTCTCTTTTACAAAGCTGAACTGATTCTACTGACAATTTTTGAGCTATATTTATAGTCTAGAGGCATCAAAATTAATTATTCAAACAGTTGGGGCAAAATGATCATATCTGCTCATTAATTCTTGCCCATATTGTCTATAACTATCAGACAATTTGGAAACTGTGTGCTGAACCTGCAAAGGAACACATGTGCTCCTAGTTAATATTCTTCTGAAAGAACCCATTAAATAAGAATTTGTAAAGTAATATGTTTTTCCATTCATCTCTAATGTCCTTTGTTCCTTATCACACCTTTCAGCCAGCTCCCACATGTCTCTGATTAATTTAGACACTAATTGTGTATACAAGTGATTAAATTGTCCAGATACATTAATCCCAGGGGTGTAGCTAACAACCTCAAAACAATAGAGTTTCTTCATTAGAATATTCATTATCATTTCAAATTCACAAAGAGTTCTTAATGACTTCACCTTCAATGGATATGCCATGGCAAAGTAAACTTCAAGCATCAAATGAGAAAATCTGTGTTGAAACTTATTCAATGCTTCTGTCAAGTCCAATGGGTTATTAATGAGGGAGTGCTCCTGATAAGGGAGAGCCTTATCCTTCATAAATCTGGCAAGATGTGGATCCAGAAACATGAAAAAGTCAAAGTTTTCCTTCCAGTAATTCCTCCATATGATCATGTGATACATTTCTATTTGGCAATGGTAACAGCCACTGTAAATTTCTTTCCATTTATGAGGCTTTAACAGTATTGCTTCAGCCAATAGAAGGTATGGTAAAGTGTAAAAGTTGTTGATCTTGGAATACAATCCAAAAAGGAAGTAGTCATGCATGTATATAGTTTCTCTGACTATTCTAATAGGACCTGATCCAACCAATTTTCTCTTCCTGCTTATTAATTTTCTGAAGTAGTTAGCATAATCCTTTGCACCAGGAATCTTTCCTTCACAGGACAAACTTGTCACCAACTGTATACTAGGCATCAAAAACCTGTTCAGGCCACTTTCAAACTTTCCCAATTTGATTGCCAATTTGCATTGTAACTGCAATGAAAAGGGTTGCTTCACTTGTAACAGAACTTTCTTCATCCAAGGGTTAACCATTTTACTCATAATGAAATATAAGTACTCCACAAAACATCTGCTGTCTAGTACATGGTTGACACGATGAAACAGATACTCAATCTTGTAAGGCATGAAAGTAATTCTCACAAAAGTTGGATAATCACCATTTTTGTCAGCAATTGTGTAATCCTTTAGATACACGACACAGGATTCCTTGTTCACTACCAGTTGATTCAGGATAAACAAACTTGGGTTAAACAATATAGTCAGAAAATTAAAAGCATTTTCTATGGTGTAAAAATCTTCAGCATCAGGCCTCATTTTTGCCAAGTGTGTCTTGACTCCAGTCCTGTTTATTTAAGACTGAAAACTAGGGTGACAAAGAAAAAAAAAAAAAAAGAGGGATGCAGGTGGAGAGAATGAAAACTTACCTATTGTTTCTCATACCCCAACCCCAACAAAAAATTCTATTAATATTCAAAAAAACTCTTTCTTGTTTGCACTAAGTGTTTATAAATTATATCATTAAATGTCATTAGGGGAACAAAGAAATATCATTAAGGGTTGAAAAGATTTCTTGAAAAGAAATTTGCAATTCAAATTTAGCTAGGATTGCTTTTTTTGTGGAATTATTCATGAGGTCAGAGAAGTTCTTTATGAGCTTTAAATTTATATAAATATAGGAGCTTAATGAAAGTCTGTATCATTTCTGCTCCAACCTTCAGCTGAAGCACAAAGTTCAAGAAAGGACACAGAAAAGAAGCCAAAATGGTAGGACTGGGAATGCAGAGACTTAACCTTATCCATTCAAGGGTTCAATACATGTATGAAAATTTGATGGAAAATGAAAACTTCAAACCTGGGAAATACAGGTCCCTCTGTGAATTTTGTGAATATGAACAAGAACTCTCATGGCATCTGCCTGCAGAAAAGAGAAAACATTCTTTTCTGAAATGCTCCAATATTCCTTGGGTGTGCAGAGCCAGGGTACAAATGAGTAGACCAGTGAGAATTTTATGGAATCCTGCTAAACTTATGACACATAATCAGTACAGTAAGATATTGACCAACGTTATCAACAGAATAGAGCCAATTACTGCTCTGTACAGCATCAGGGAACTCAACAATGAACTAACCAGTGATCAGAGTCACATGTTTAAAATATGTGAAATAGGAGAAGAACTTCTCTACAAAGCCTATTCACCTCTAAAACTACAGAACAATTTATTCCCTCTGCCAGATATGGGGAAAGAATTCTATGACGGTCCTGTAGATGTTGATGATCCTTCACTGAATGAAATAATTAATCCTTCATTCAAACTAAATAAAAATAAGAAGAAGGAAAATACTGGTGATATTATATTCAGTTGGACACCGGACTGTGAATGTGACAATCCTATTATGAATTTGGCAGAAGAGTGCTGCACAAAATGTGAGAAGAAATACAAGAAATCTTCTACAAGTAGTGAAATTGATGAGGAAGATGTTGAAATGGAAGAAAGTGACCAATACGACAGCTCAGGAGTGCTGAAACCATCCTGGGGAAATTTCTTTGACATGATTTCTGAAGACAGAGGCATATTGGTGAGAAAGAAGACAAGTAATTTAGAGAAGAACATTGATCTGGTAAGGGCTAGAAAACTTATGAACTCTAAATATAGAAACTTACTAGAAACTATTGATGTTATAAGTGGATCCCCTGATCCATGTGCTTTTTGTCAAGACTGTAAACAAACAAGACCTAATGTTAAGATATCATGTACTGGGAATTTAGATCTTTGTCTTTTTAAAGACACATTTTTCAATGAGTGGCCCAATGGTTTAGAAAGAACTGCTTTAATCAACAAGGCAGTGCTTAACTGTTCCACTAAATATGCATACAGAGATTTACTAAACAAGATTTTCAGTATGAAATATATAGAAAGATGTATCCAAGTGAAATTTATAATTGATAATGACTTGGCCATTTTACACCCCCACTTAATTCCTTTAATAACTTTTTATGATGCACTGATTTTAAGATATGTGTGCCCTAATCTGTTTGAAACAGCAGATGTTCATAGCAGTGATGATGATGATGATGATGATGATAATGAGAGTCATGATATGATGTAAATAGAAAGTAAAAAATATTAGATTAGATTAATGGTAAAAAAAAAAAAATGTTGTCAATCTTTTGTACTTTACTGAAGTGGTTAAAATTTGAAAAATATGTTGTTCTTATATAAAAGTGGTATACTTGTACTTTAAATTTTAGCATTTTTTTGTGTTAAGATTTTTATTTTCAGTTAAAATAATGGGCAATGTAATAATGATGTTGTAAAAGTAAAAATGTGAGAGAAATAAATTGCATGATTTGTAAAGATTCCAGGCATTCATGTTTTCTGACAAAAAATATCAGATGTCTGTTATCTTTATGTAAATCATGATCAATTTAAATTCCTGCTACTACTTGCTGCTGCTGCTGATGTAAGAAAAAAAGGAGCCTGACACATGAAAGACTTTCATTGAGGAACTGACCACCCAAGAAGAAACATTGGAAAGACTATATGACAAAATATATTGTAAATAACAGAACAACAATTTGATCATATATATTGTTGGTCTATTATTTATGATGTGCTTTGATCATTTTGACAACTTAATAATAAAAATGTGAGAAGTTTGATTTCAGACACCTAATGTTTTGAATGATTTAACATCACCATGATTTACATTTAACACATGGTGTTGTTCATATCATTCATTATATATGATGTCATAAACAACATTGTTCATCTGAATCCTAACCCAGAAGATTACTCCTCCTGAATAAATAAGACACATTATGTGGAAATGATCTCACTATATCATGATACATACATACTACTCATGATGTAGTGTGACCATTTACTACAAATGAAGTCATTAAACAACACAATACTAATGGACTCTTAATGATCTCATTGTTATACGTCATGTTAAACGTTATGTTAAACGTTTTATTATGCGTCCAATATGCCGAACGTGTTTTTTGTACTGTATTAAGCGTCCTATTATACGTCACCTTGTTATAATTTATTCATATCATTAAGGAATACAATAAGGCTGCCAGACAGAGCAAAGGATCATTTCAAGACTGGACACAGGAGAGAGAACACATGTAACCAGCCTATCTAATTTAATTTAATTTATGCATCTCATTAAGGCTAATGAGTTGCTTTAATTGTATCATTAGCACTAATGAGATGTATAAATTAAATAAACGTCCATTATACGTTGCCGCCCTAGTGGCGCCCCTAGCGGGGAACCCCCGTTTCATTTGTAGCTGGACAGCCAGCCTACCTCTCTGCTAAATTATGATCATTTTCTGTTCACGCGAAAAGCACAGTGTGCTCTTTAAGGGTCTCCATAGACAGCATGTATGTGTATAAAAGTATACAAGACAGATGGAGACAATGTCTAATTGAATTGATTAGGGTGAAACAATTAATAGATGGCATAGACGTACATCTATATCTGAGGCGTTTACATAGAGACAAAATGAAGGCCATTTAAGCCTATAAACATAATTTTCTTACGCTGTAATGCTTAAGAGTTCACATTGCGATTAGGCTAACAGTGTAATATCATCTATTCAGTAGACCAGTAAAATTCAAACTCTTATTTCACGTTCAATTTCAAACAAAATGAGCAATAATGAAAACTAAAATTAGTGGCTGGGACTATTCTTTAACTGATTACATTTAGTATAATTCTACAGTAAACTCTTTATTTTATACGTTGTAACAGTCTCATTTTCATGCCAGTCTGAAATTCATGCCGCGTAAATAGTTGAAATTTGCATAGACGGTCATGGAAAGTTAGTTTTCACATACTTTGTGTTGGCGTTACCTAATGTTTCTCCAAAATAGATAAATATGGTTTGCAAATGTCATGTAGTAATAATTGTAGATAAATGAACATAAAAAATAAAAATGTAAATTTATTTATTTGTCATAAGCATCATGTAATAAATATAATCACTGACAAATAAATGTATTTACTCATATCATTTTACATCTTATCATTAAATTTAAACAAGTCAATCAATTTTTTATTTCAATATATTTATTTGTTAAAAAAAGTAATTTATTTAAATAAATGAATTGATTGATTTATTTAAATTGAATAATAGTTACAAATGTCATGTGGTAATAATTGTAGATAAATAAAAAAATAAATGAAAAATGTAAATTTATTTATTTGTCAAAGTGACATGTAATACCTAAATAATCATGTTTCTAAATTTATTTATTTAGAAAATTTATCTATTTATCATACATCACTATTTATTGAATTTATTTATTGTACATCATTTTTACAACTATTAAATATTAAATTTAAATCAATCAATTTATTTATTAAATAATATTTTGCAACTATTATTAAATTTAAATAAATAAATAAATCTATTAATTTAAATAAATGACTTTTTAAAATAAATAAATTTATTCAAATAAAAAATTGATTGACTTATTTAAATTTAATCATTAGATGTAAAATGATATACAATGAATAAATAAATTTGTCTGTGATTACATTTACTACATGACACTTTGACAAATAAATAAAATTTACATTTTTATCTTTTATGTTCATTTATCTACAATTATTACTACATGACATTTGCAAACCATATTTCTGAGAAATGTAAGGTAATGCCAACACAAAG
>JBCEWB010342642.1:3730-21501 GCA_039654565.1 Peronia peronii | reverse complement strand
AGATCATAATCAAGTCTTCTATATGCAATTTGCCCGTAGCCAGCGAAATAGTGATGATCTATCACTGAATAAAGAGCACCAAATGAGCAAGAGCCTGGATGGCAGAGGGGCAGGTCAACCTTTGCTTGACCACCCTCCCCACACCTTAGAATGAACATAACTTTTTAATACCATTTTTATATTCAGCAGAGACCGAACTTTTACAAGAAAACAGAAACCCAAAATCTAATATTTTGAGCAAAAACCCAATTTCAGAACCCCCCTCCCTTTAAGATCGGTTGTGCCCTTTGAGTCTGATCGGACTATAGCAATCTGCTATTACTTCCTCATATGAAATACTCCGGATTTATTTTCTCTAACACTATAGCCCTCTATGCTACTCTCCACCATGTATCAGACAATGTCACACGGCGTTGCAGAGTTAGGACCGAGGTCATCAGCTCACAGGTGAGGCTATGACACATGATTGGAACAAAGACCCCCGTTTGGGGTAGTCGATTTTTTTTTTGGGGGGGGGGGTGGGCTGAGGAAAAGAGATGGGGGCGGTGGTGCTGGATGGAGACATGAGGGAGAGAGAGACGATGGAGAAAAAAGGATGAAGTAGCAGCAGCAGTGGCGGCGGCTGCGGCGGGCGTGCGTACCCTGATACCAGCCCCAGCGGTAACAATGGTGCCCCAGTGTAGCCAATGACTATCAAATCGATTGGTTTGATAACATTGTCATACCACCGCTCATGAGGCCGGTTGTTGACTGGGGAGGCCGCCAGCGCCTTTCTTCTTTTTCCGCCTTCAAGAAGGGGCAAGGGGAGAAGGGGGGAGTGTACAATGGGAAAAAAGGGACGGAGGAAAGAGTGTGTGTGAGTGTGTGTGTGTGTGTGTGAAGGGGGGTGGGAGTGGAGAGCTTATGATGGATGTGACGGTAACGTAAAACTGGCCAAGCGGACTGCAGATGGCATCGGCATAGATAAAAATAAATAAATAAAGAAAGAAAGAAACCAAGGAGTGAGGAAGGCGAGAACGAACTTGTTCAATTCCATCTGCCATGATGTATCTCCCCAACCCAACCTACAACGCACATTATACCCAATATATTATTATTATTTTTGCAACGAACTATGTTTTGTCTTTCGGGAGCCTCATATAGCACTATACTGATCAACTGAAAACAAAACCATGACAAAATAATGTTTGCCCTGGCGAGGGACTGCTACAAATAACAACAAACATGACATCAGTCCATAGTTATTTTTGATCCATCAGTTTCCAATTTATTTTTCAGCATCACACTGAGAAGAGGTAGGTAGACAGACAATGAAACAAACTGACAGAAAGATGTGAGCAATAAAGTCAGAAAGTGTAGGACAGAAACAACATCGGAGAAAGAAGAAAAGACAAATGAACAGATGAGACAAGAGAACCAGTCTCTGTTTGGAGGATTAGGTTACATGAAATAATGGGTCTTCAGAAACTTAAAAAGGTGCAAGTGGTACGAACACAGCGTGCATTGTATTTTGTACCTTTTTTACTAGGGAAGACAACAGATGATGTATGGCACTCGCTTACAACACTCTTACTTATATAATCGTAAGTCCAACCGACGCCGGAACCGCACGCATATGCCGCATATACAAAATTAACAAATCTGGGTTTCCATAAAATGTTAAAGAAAGAACTTCTTTCTTTTCTAAAAAAAAAAAAAAGCCTCGGGTTACTGGAAGCAGCTGCTCTGCTTCATAATTCCTGTTTCAAAAGTGACTCGCCCACAGTTTGCAAACAAAGTATATTATATCAAATCAATGGTCCAGACCTTTTAGCCGTTTACATCAGCCTTTTAGCTGTTTGGGGTTCTATTTAAAACAGACCTAAGCAACGGTCCCCTGACGAATTTCGGATTCCGCTGCTAGCCGTACAGTTTCGAAGACTCAAAAACGATCAAAACAGTGAGTATTAAATTTTCAAAGGAGACATGCGAGAATGGTAGCTCGGCATTATGCCTAGTGAAAAAGTACAGAATCTCCTAACTTACCATCGTTAAAAAATTGCATGGGGCGATAAAGTCGCAGTGAAATCCTGGACCAGAAGTAAACGTTAAAAGGTGAACATTATGTCCGAAGTTATCAGTCGCATCATCAGATCTGTTAACATCAATCTATATTCCCGTACGCCGTTAAATAAAAAAGTCAACCAGCATAAACCATAGACACAGTCAACAGAAAGGGAGCTGAAGAGGACACCAGGATTAAGTAAAGGCACAAGCCACGTCTTATGGCATCAGCTTCATACTGCGGGTGCCAACACTGTAACAAAAGACATCAATGAAAGGGTCTCATTTATCTTTTCTTCCTCGCCTTTCCATCACTCCTATGTGTGAAGATCAACAGCGCCACTGATTTTCAAGTTACCGAATACTCGACTTTATTCTAGAGAGAGACCCACCCTCTTCCCCTCACATCACTTCAAACATACAGAAACGCGAAAAGATATTTCTTCCTTCCCCCTCCCCTCATTTTCCTCCCCCAATGTCCCCAGCACTACTCCCTGGAGCAGCTATTCATTAACTCTAAAGCCACCGGTCTAACAGATGGAGTCTCACTGCGCCAATCTATTTTCTGTGACGCTTGCAACAAAAGAAATAGCCTCAAGCTTAACTTCATGGCTGGATCTCTCTCACAAATTTGAGATGGTACAGCTGCTCCAAAATAACACAAGCTTGAATGTTTCTCTGAACTTGTCAATCGAAGTTGACAAATCATCAAATGAGCCGAATGACGTCTTCTGTTCGCTCGGTACCCAGATCTAATGTAATTATTGTAGCTTTATGAGTTCTTTTCTGGAATACAAAGTAAATCATGTTTGATTGCCAACGATTATTAGCTGTGTGCGACAATCAATTTATGAGGTCCCCTTTTTTTCATCATCGCCTCGCCCACTTGTGCTTCTTAAATCTTTGCAATTTCTGGAAATTATCTTTGAGATTTGGAAATCATTAGAAGAAATAATACATTAAGTCCTGTTTCACACATGGTGAATCCCAGGGACGTCAGTCTGTTTTCATGTAAAAGTAGGAAACTTTTCATCCTCTGTTTTCCACGCCTAATTCTTGCGGCAAGATATAAAAACTGCAGTATATTTATTCCTAAAGGAAAATAATAATAATAATAATAATAATGACAATGATAATAGCAATAAAAAAATAAGAAGAATAAATTAAAATGAATTTAGCAGAGAATTTGGTTAGAGCCAAAAAGTCTATTTTCCTGTAAAAGTAGAGAGTTTACGTCCCTGTAAAGTCGAGCACTCTGGAGGTGAATGTAATGCTGCAACCGATTCCAATGATTAATCTATCTATATAGAGAGATTAAATCTTGATTCTAAAATAGACACAGAGTAGCTGACACAAAGTGCAAAGATCCATCTGTGTGGGATAGATCATGACTGAAATGAACGATCCGGAAAGGAGGGGAGGGGGGATGCTAGGGATGAGAGAGAAACAAACACTGATGTCCATTCTTCGCCACAACACAAAAGACGGCGTTAGAGACAAGTTAAGGTTCGGTGTGGTTCTATTGCTCAGAGGGCGTGCTCATGTTCTCGTGCTCAAAACTATTCATCTCAAAGAGTCCCAAGTCTGTGGCCATTCGAGATAAACACAAAAACAAGTGTAAGTTGATAGGTGGCGGGTAGTTATGAGCTGTCAACAATGGTGAAATATCGTGTTTACAAGAATATATCAACATGCCAAGAACAGTATTTATTTTATATATATCAATAGGGCATATCTATTATTATATATGTCCCAAAAAGCTAGATTTCGTTATTTAAGCCAGGTAAGGTATGATGTATCTCTTAAACACTGAAATAAAAGAACCACACCGTTTTGCCACAAGAGCAGTATTCTATGTTTGAAAATTAAAAGGCAGGACGAAGATTTTACCTTTTCATTTGACAAACAAGCTGTCCAAAAGTTTGCCTCCCATCCCCCACCTTCTCCCCAAACATAAGGACTTTCCTTTTATAGGTGCTGAGTAGCACATTTAACATTACTATAAGATGACAATGCAATTGTCAAACTTTTTACTGTTTTCAACATACACTGAGAAAACCAGCAAAACCACAACGAAGCATCTAAAAATGAGTTCACAAATTCCAAGGTGAAAATCAGCTATTCATGATCAAACGACCAAATCTCTGCCGTTCCAAGGCTTCAGACATGGTCAGTCCACAAGGACGAGAATGGTAGAATGGCTTAAAGGCTTTAGACGCCCAAATGAACGAACAAGCCCTGATTCTGTTTCACCTGCTCACAAAATGAAGTCAAAGACAAAAATGATTTTAAAAAATAAAGAAAATATAATAATTCCCACACTAAAGAGCTATGTTTATAGATGGGGTATCGTATAAAGTATTACCGTGAAAAAAAAAAATCTGCAGTGTTAACACTTTACTATAGGTTAAATAACAAATGCGGACAAACACGTTAACATGATAAGTAAACTAATCCTACCTGGTCCTTCGGCATCTGCCACGTGTAGACAACTGTCCACCCAGCGCAGCTCTCTGGCCCCACCCTAACACAGCATGGCGCTAAGACTCGCGGTTGACAGAGATTTGTCAAACTACACCTTCCACGCTCCAGGAGCATTGAATCTATGGTCAAAGTCTCATGCCGGCCCACTGTTTATGTCATGCCAGTCTGAGTAGTCCAGCCTCTTCCTGATCATCTCCATTCTAAAATTTAGCCAATCTGCCAGTATTTATTCAGATAGCAACCGAACACACTGAGTGTTCGATTTCTGCAAATGCATCTTCTCTGCATTTTGGCTGCGTCATTTGAGGTATTTTCAATGTATTGAGCCTCAGCACTTACATATTTCGCAAATAGCTCACTCATCATTGCTATTCATGTTCGCATTTGTTCACTGACGTATGAATAGACAGCTGTGCTCCTAGACACGTCTGATTGTACTGGTTCACCTTGATGTAGAGGAAGTCACAAGGAATCCTCAGGCAATTCCGATGAGAAAACTGACTTAGATCATATCCTTTGACTTGGAACTCAACTGCCATGTCTCGGTCGACCTGCCCTGACTGTAACCTTGCTGTGTTCATGGCTACGCGAGTGCCCACTGCAACCGAATGGTACACACGGAACAAGGTTTCCTTCACAGGAGGACGCCGGGAAAGGGAGCAGAGATGACAGTTCAATGCATCTGAGCGGCCGTCGGTCTCGATCACTGACTGGAACGGCAGAGAAACGATCTTGTATAGACCAACACCGCGCTGGAAGAAGGGAGAGAGATGAGACTCGCACACAGGCGAGGAACTACGAGATGCGGACAGGGAGGTGCACCCCTTCATTACCTGGGACTGTCGCCCTGTCTACCTGCTTGGTGCCATCTTGTTGACAGGCAGGTTGCCAGGCGACAGCCAATCGCCGCATGCCATGTCGAGCCAACGCGGAACATTGCGGTTACCAGACGCACTGTGCGCTCTCACGCGCCTCAATGCACGCTCCTCTCCACCCGCCCCGCTGGCTATGACCGATATGTACCTTGGGAAGCGGTGGGTAGGGGGGCGTGTAGGTTATCGCTTTATGAGAACTACGTTTTCACTGGTGCATGGCTTCAGCTGAGCACATTTCTTCTTCTCTCTCTCTTTCTCTCTACTTGAGAACCTTAAGGACAATGACGGAGCGGTGGGAAAGGATGAGGAAGAGAATGCACGCTGTGACTTGCACATGGGCGGCATTATCATGACGCACAAACGCTGTATGTTGGCACAGGCTGTCTTCTGTTTCAATCCATCCCCTCGGTTTGACATGTACCAGCCCACCACCAATCTTCTTGTCACAGATCAATGCTCTATCTCAGTCGCATCTACATCTCTTTATGCGGAAACGGCCAAAGGACAGACAACTTGTCTTGTCTCTCGGCACAATTTTTAAAGTTGAGTCACACGTGGTGGCATATCGTTTGCAAACTACCCTATGGAGCCCGCAAATCTTATTTGCACAAATAATAATAATAATAATAATAATTTTGAAGAGACACTTGCTAAGAAGCACGAGACAAAGAGGATGGGAAGAAAAGCTGCAGCCCAGGCAGACAGACCAACGTCAGACTTCACCTGTGACTTCTGCTACAGAGATTGCCACTCCCGCATTAGACTGGTCAGTCGCACCAGATGCTGCACCCGAAAAAACGCCCAGAGCGCAACTCCATAGTCTCCCGAGACTGAAGGATGCCCACGAACAAATAATAATAATAATAATAAAAAGTTTCAGGGAATGGTCGGATAATTTGCTCCGGACATGAGTGGAAACTGAACCTAGTATTAGCATCGAGAGACAGGGGACGCAGCATCATGGAACGGCAAAACCATTCTGAATATTGACAGTACTCTAATAGATCAATGCATACTTAACCTGCCTGGTCTGCTCTCCCTTTCCACCAGGCTTTTTATTTTTCCACTCTCATCGTTCTACTATCTTGCTGGATGAAAAGCACACTCACGCTCTTCGAAGAGCTAGCTCAAATAAAAAAAAAATCCATTACGTTTATTACTGTATATCTCACACCAAAAAAAAAAAAAAAAAAATGCAATCAACAATGACAATCGCACCAAAGCAAAACTACCAAAGTGCCGGGCTCGTAACTGATCAGTCTGAAAAATCGTGAGGAACACGTGCATCTAACTACCGCCGCCATTTTTCTCCCCACTGAAAACACAAAATTCCACAGCATAACATAAATATTTGAGTTTTAAGAACTTACCGACGATAGGTAACACATACTACACAGAAGAGATAAGGAAATGAACATACATAATGTGCTAGCTGTTGAGAAAAACACATTTTTCTCCCACTGAAAACACAAAATTCCACAGCAGAACATAAATATTTGAGTTTTAAGAACTTACCGACGATAAGTAACACATACTACACAGAAGAGATAACGAAATGAACATACATAATGTGCTAGCTGTTGAGAAAAAAAAAAAATGGACAAAAACAAGGAGGAGGAGTAAAGAAGAAAACTGCAGTCTATGTGATTAAAATAAATGGCGCCCATTGTGGGCTTAGTTCTGAAATTGTTAATGGTCAAAATATATTGAACTCCACCATTCCTTTCGTTGACTCAGTTAAGAAACTTACTTAGATGGTGTACTGTTCAAAATTTTTAAAGGACACATTGTGGCATTATGCACACACACCAATCCGGTTTCCATGCACAACACCCGTTGTTCTTTTTTATTACTACTATTATTATTTATTTATTTATCTATAGTTATCTATTTACTTACTTATTTATATTTATTTATTATTTTACTTATTCATTTATTTTTGTTCCTCAAATCTCGTTTTACCGTTTCTATGAAGACGCCACTGGAAAAACCAGATAAGTCACTTTTTCTACAAAGGGAGAAAAACAAATTAAAAGTTTAGAAGTCTATAGTTTTTCACTGTATACCCTTTTGAAAACTCTCTTTTTAGCGGAACTTACCTGTTTTTTTCCGAATTATTGTTCTGGTTAACAAATCTTAGCTGTGTGCTTTATAACGTTAGGGCAATAACTCATTTTTCACAAAAATGTGACTTATCTGGTTTTTCCACTGGAGTTTTCATATGTTTTCTCAACAAAACTGCTAAGACTTAAAAGTATTGCTTGCTCACGTCCAACGGCTGTGCTGCACTGATTAAATGTACTGTAATCGCGCTTTCCCGCATAATTTATGGAGGCAGAGAAAAAAGGAACAATAACTAACTGAAACAGACCTGCAACAACAGACGCTGCTAACTGAAGATACTGAGAACAGTAAATTCTAAAGTTACTTTACATATAAAATGTTCCATCCAAAGCTGCTTTCACATCGTTAGCCCAAGAACTACACGGACGGAACAAACTGTGATCCAGAATGAAGTGTACAATTCTTTTTCGAATTCGCGCCCTCTTTCAGACTAGCCGTGGTCAGAGGGAGCCCAAGGGTGAAGAATGAAGGACCGTTTCACCTTTCCCTAGCTGGCTACTTTGTATCACTTTAAGGGGACACCTCACTATCTCTTTCTATGTTTAATTAAATCCACCGAAGTTCTGTCTACTGAATATCTGAGTATACTTCCTCGATAGCTTTGGGGTATATGAATAGGACCACCGTCAAGAAGGTCTGTGGTTCAAATCTCAGCAGGGGCATTTTTTTTCATAAAAGTCTGCCACTGGTGGACATAAAAATCCTCTTTTCACCATTTTTACACAGTGATTCTGAGCTGAGGTAATACCCAAGTCATATTTTAGAACTACTCAATATACTCATGCAAGCCGCGACTACTGCGTCAAGTACGCCAGCTCGTCCAAGCCAAAAGGCACCCTTAGTATACAAAAGCTGCATTCTATCCTCACAGTAAAAACGGCTCTAACAACTTGATCTGCCGTTTGTTGGTCAATTTAGCAAGGTGGGGAAATGATTAATCAATACAATCAAACAAAGCCGGCGCTGTAAAGTCACTCGATAAGTGTCAGGCAGCGGAAAACGGACACACAATATAAAGACATCCGTTTACTGGCGTGTCGATCAATTGGACAGCACTCATATTAAACAAGGAAAAATTTAACCTCCAGGTAAAAGCATAATAACTGGAGATACATAGAGAAGAAATGTGGAGCGGAGAAAGTGTGTGGCCCTAATCCAGACGCCAAACCGTTGTTTCGTGCGAAAAATCGCCAGCAAGATTTCTGATATAAAGGCTCCCACAAACTTCCTAACATTCACTCTGGCCTGATCATGGGCTTGCGGCTTCCATTTCCAATGCTAAAAACATTCCGTTACATTGACTGGCACATCTCTCTTTCTTTCGTCCTCACGGATAGCAACGGGCTATCCCGAGAAGGATCCTTTCTAAGAATTCGTTTGTGTTCTATTTACTGGCTCTACTCTTATGTTACTTGTATTTCAGTCGACACCCTTTTCTCCTTTCGTCATACGCACCATGATGAAAGCGTGATATATGTGCCACACTATCTCGTCTGACCATACGGTGGTAAAGATTGACAAAAATCATAACGAAGGGTCACAGATGCACCAACATATCATTTTGGATTGGAAATACACCTGCTGGTTTTAGCAGCATCGTTATCGCACACTTCAGCCGTTCACCGAGTGCCAAACAAAAATAACAATCCACGACCACGATTGGATGTCTAACCTCAAAATCTTGTGGCTGAATGTTGAATTTGGTTTCACCTGTTTGTTTTTACCAAGCGTGAGTGCCACAATCTTACTATCAACAGAACTTGTTTCAAAACGGTACCTCTGCCATGTCTAGGTTGCCAACATCAACGCAATCAATAATAGAAATAAAAACAAACATAGCAACTTACCATCTTCCATGTCAGACATCTCTGCTAAAAAGTGATGGTTTTTATATATTTAGTTCTTCGATTCTGAGGAAGACAAACAATAAGAACAGAATAAGTAAAGATGCAACATCAAGTAGGAAAAGAACTTAATGACATGTGTTATGAGAGTCGTCAGGTGTCTTTTCTGAATAACAATAAATTTAATTATTCCACGGATCAGAGCAAACAAGTCACCAGGTTTCCCAGTAATTCTAATACATATATGTGGTGCCCAAGTGACCACAGCTTACATTATACAACCTCGTCAGGTGTCAAGAACCACAAACATAACAGTTCGGATAGGACAAATACCTGATTAATCTTTTACACTTTAACAAGAGATAGATCAACAGTCATGCTTTCTTTCTTTCACAGTAAACAAAATACGAAGTGCTGACTTCTCGCACATAAAGTATTATATATTATATTATGCAACTGTACACATAGTCGTAGAGAAGGCGACATAGACTGGCTATTGTAGTTCACAGCTCGTGTGCTAAATTGGGTGAATAAACATCATGCCCTAGACGTCTCACATCATCCATTAGCCATCGTTACATCAACGTATTCGTTGCTCAGCAATTTATATAGCATGTCTTCTTCCCTCCCGCTCCTCCCCTAGCTCGAAGACTTCATTCCAACATTTTAAAGATTCCCGTGTAAACAGGTAAGTCTATGCACTAAGTTTATGCACTACCACATTTAGAAATAAAACCACACGCGCGCGCGCGCACACACACATATTTTCCCCCTACGGCTTTGCCGTGAACACCAGAAACAAAAACTAACTCTTACAAAACAACCATACAAGCCATAAATAAAGATCGAAGTGCTTAATCTTTTTTCCTGTATCTGTGTCAATTCCTTTCGCTCTAAACTGTTCATTATATTTGTGGAGAGAAAAAAAGAAATCGAAACGCAGCAAGACTGTAGTCACATGTTCCGGCCTTTTCTAACCCTTAATGTGTCAAAGGAAATTACTAGTTTGCCAACGTTTTCTCATGTTCAAGAGAAATGAGTTGAGATGTAATAGGCATACAAGACAAATTCATTGATACAACTTCTATTTATTATTTGGAAAATAAATTCATAAGCAAACTATTATTGAAAGCTTTTGTTTTTCCCAATAGATCGGCCATCCGTCAGTTCTAGAGCCAATGAAATAAAAAAATAATAATAATAATAATAACAACTGGATCCCGCCAACGTCGATGACTGTGGCGAAATTCAAGTCGCATAAAGATCTTCTATTACACTCTGCTAAATGCCTGTGGATGTCTCCTTCTTGTCTTTCATGATAAGAGAGAAGAGAAACAATACGGTGGGCAATGCATCTATCCATGAGTACACAGGGTGACAACAACCACAAAAACAGATGGCAAAAGAAAGAATGTGTGACAAAAATAGTTGTGAAGCTGGAGACAAAATGTACAGTTCGAAACCGTGATAATAAGAAAAGGGGATACGGAGTGAAGGTGAGAAAGGGAACGATACAGAAAAAGATAAATAAATGAATAAAATAAATAATGGAGAATGCAAGAATGGAGAAATTTATTTTAGAATCAGATCGGAAACAAGTCTGGACAAAGCCAAACAATAATAGTAATAATAATAAATAAATGAATGAAACGCCGCCGTATCATAAAAGCAACAATAACGAACTTATAGTGAAAAAAAAAGAGGGAGAGGGGGAGGGAGAGAAAGAGAAGACCAGGCTTCAACGACAAAAAAGTGTAATGTTATTCAACTAGGCTTTACCATGTGACACTGAGGTCGAGGAGGCAGCCGCGTGGTGCGGTTATGGCGGGGTAGGGTGTGGGCCTGGCGGATTGGTGAGGCAAGGTGTGAGCGCTCAGATCGAAGGGAGCGCGTGCTCGAGGCCCCAGCTCTAACAATAGCTTGGGTCGCGCCAGTGTACACATGAACCACGGCAAACACGCCTGCATTTAATTTTAATGGAGCTTCAACAGCAACTTATCGATAGCCCATGGTTTGAGCTCCACTTGTTATATTGACAATCGCCGTTTTCTATCGGGCTGCTTGGTGAAAGAAGGAACAAAAGAAAAGAAGGGAATGACTCAATGCCCGCAGTGTCCGGCTACCCCCTTCCTCCCGCCAAAACGAAACAGCCTCACAGTGGAATAAATGAGAAATTCAGATGTACGAGCAGAATGTTCCTACTGTCAAGCACCAGCGGAGTTCCAGGCAAGTTCAGACACGAATTCTCCGATCATTCAGAACCCGATACGTCACACAAGTCAAAAGCAGCTCAGAATTCTTGGATCTTGCCTGTCGTCAAGGCAGTTTCTGAACCAAACCCACTTTCTGTTGTAGCTCAACGCGAGTTGCCAAGTACTTATGAACCAAGCAAGAAAACTAAAGTACTTCTTCCCTTCGTATTTCATTCATCAATTTTATAGTTAACTCTGGAAAAGAATTCATCGAGTGGACTGCAAAGCAGGCGTAAGACACACATTAGCAATGCCAAGCTAGGACAATTAAACCATATGTACACTGTGTGCATTTAAACAGTCCACGAATTAAGAACTCATACTTTAAGTATTTAACCATTTTTATTTTTTATTCTTTTTTGGGGGGGAGGGGAGGAGTTCTTTTGTTTGATTTGGTTGGAATCACACTTTTTCAAAATGAAATTATGGGTTGTAACAGACAGTTGACAACTACCAATCAAGCAGTTCCATAATTACGTTTTCGTCGGGCCAACGAGAGGAAAGACGGGAGGAGGTGGGAGGAAAGGAAAAGGGAAAAACAAAGTGGGCACTCTTATCTATTCAGTCTCATTACATCAACTTCAGCAATACAGTCCTATAGAATGTCTCTAGCAGGGCCTGAGGATGATTTTTTCCCACACGCCTGGAAACGCCTATTACATCAAACTATGGAAATTCTTCACTTAAACATGATTTCCACTTTATAACGGTGCACATGGTAACATTCAAAGAGAATAGCAAGACGCTGAACAATGAGCTGAATAAAAGGCTATTCTCCTTGTGTTCATGCCCACAAAGTCAGTCAGTCATGGAACAACGTCCTCTACATTTTGTTGTAGACGCGCTACCATGACGACGATATCCCTTCCTCCATACCCTAAACTGTTAACAAACAATCTATCCAACTCCGAGCACAGAGCACTAACCGCTCCCAAGCAACAGAGCGAAGAACAGAAATGTTATTTAAAAAATAGGCAATGTTCTAAGTGCTAAGAGCTTAGGAATATAACAAATAGCTGTGTGTCCATGCCTGGATTTTGTTCATTTCCCCACCCTCTACACACTGACAAGAAAAGGAGTCGGCAAATAATAGCTGCACTAACACCGAAGCCCACTGATGCTTGTTCTATATGATTTGATCGACACATTTTCTGCAGGGCCAACAATCATCAAAGCTCATTTCCTCATCACATCTACCACTTCGTCATACAAGTGATTCCAAAGTATTTGTCCACCGGTTTTTAATATTCTCATACCTCACACTCCTCCTTTTTACTCATTCTGAGCAAACTTTAATCAGAAGGACTACCTTTAGTTGGTCTACCTTTAGTTTTTGTTATTATTGTTTTCTTTTATTTGTGTTTCTTTTTTCTAAGACCAAATCCCCCCCCCCCCTTCCCCCCGATCTTTCATCATAACCCATTATTAACGAATAGTAAGATACCATCATCATGTCACACTCACCAACCAAACTACACTTAGTAAGACTCTTCTAAGACGACTTACATTTATTTACGGCTAAGACAGAAGTCTTATCAAAGATCAAAGGAGACATTTCAACAGATTCTGTCCTTGGAAACACTTTGTTCCTGGCTACACCCATGTTCCGATACCCAAGTAAAACGTTTTCTGTAGGTTTGTGGGATGCAACTTCTTGTGGTCCACTCACTTCCTGCTTTCTTCTGGAGAATGGTTTCGTATAATAATTTCAGATCAACTAACTGTAACAGGTACGATGTCTACTCTATTTGGTATTCTTACTCCCTCCCTCCTCCCCACCACCCCATCCCCACCTACCAACATTTTGATTTGCGCATCACTTCTGGGCAACCAGATTATTTCTCCTCCTGACATCGGCAGAGGAAAATTATACAAATTTCAGTGTCATGTTCTTAACTGCAAACTGCATTTTATTCTTGTGATCTTCCCCTTGTCAAACTCTGCAAAATTACTTTTTAGTCGACAGCTGGATTAGCTATGTATTCTTTTCAGTGACAAAAGAGAACAATAACTTCTTCCTCTCTTCCCTCTTTCTCCATCCGCTCACATACTTTTCCTTAGTTTCTTTTCTTTTTTTTTCAACATAAATAGGATAATAATTTCCTTCCCCCTTCCCTCCTTTCCATCCGTTCCCCCACACCTCCATCATTTTTTTCTTTTAAATCTCCCACGCGAACACTTTCAAAGCAAGGACAAACAAGTATTTTTAAGACCCAATCCTCCCTCAACCGGAACTTCTGGTACAGTCGATGAAAATGACATAATAAGGTTGCCACTTAAAAAGAAACAATAATGTGTCGGTTGAAATAATGGTGAGGTTATAGTTTGGCGAGCTGCGGTGGTTGTGTTTAAAAGGAACAATAAAAAGCATGAGTACTGGCAGCACGAGAACGAAATGGGTGAGCGTCAGTCGAGCGCACCTGCTCCTGGGGCGGCAACAAAGAAAGGTGGGGAACCCGTCGGGCAACAGTCATCTCTCCTACTGACTGACAAAGACTTCAGGAAAGATGACATTCAGGGTGTGAGTGTGCGGGAGGGGGGGGGGGGAGGGAGGAAAGGGAAGAGAGGTGAAAAATGGACCGGATGGGCGAAAGAAACAAGGACGAGAGAATGACTGAGGATTCTGGAACTCTATGAAAAGTGCGAATGTTTCACTTAAAGGCCACAAACCACAGACAGTGTCGGGAAAGTTCTGGGAGTGTTCTTTCAATATAGCACAAACCCTTCACTGGTTCTGAGATGTGGAAACAATGGGCAAAAAATTATACAAATTATAGTCTGAAGGACTAATCCAGAAATTTCGATTCGATACTGTCCATTCCGTCTGACCAATATTTTTTGTCTTATTTCCCCCCCCCCCCCCCCTCATCTTTTGCAATCTACCCCACAACACTGGCTTGCGCCAATACCGCGTTTGACGTCTGCATCACTGCAATTTCGAGAAGTCTTACAAAATGAAAACGCAAAATAAAATACTTTTTTTTTCTATTAAAGGGATATTTTTCAGCATGTAATTAAGTTGGACATTTGATATGTTAGGACAGAGAATCTGGCTGAAAGTAGTATCTTCATTCTCCCATCTTCTCATTTTAATCTTGACTCTTAAAGTGTCAACAGCAAGTGATGGAGTTTTAAGATGTCTGTGATCACACCGCTATTCAGGTTTAAGGTATAATAGCTTATTTCTTAAGGTGATATAACGCAAGTACCGGGTTTCCACACTACGTGCTGCTGGAAAGGGAATTCCAGTGCAAAATATGATAGTCTCTGATCAGATCGGCTCTTTGATATTTCTAAGATTAATTTTGCGCATTGCAATTTGATCCACACTGAACCATAGTAAGCGCTGCACGAGCACCCAGGTACATTAAAAGAACTCTAATGAAAATGACCAATTATAACAGTAATAAAGGAATACAATTATGAATGTTAGTATATGTGAGGCGTTCAGCGAAAACCGGCACATGTCGCTGGCATTCATTTCTACGTTTTTCTCATTTTCATAGTATTGTAGTTCCCCGCCATTAAAATGCAATATCTCAGCATCTACTAAAGCTATTTACAAAATTCAAACTGAATTTTGTTCAGAAGTATATAGGGTTTCAGACTCTATTAATAACTGAAAATCGAAAATTTTCACACTCTGCCCGGTTTTCGCTGAACGTCTCATATAGTGTGTGCATTGGGTCGACTAGAACAGCATGTTTTATATCTTTGAGAAACTGGAACACACACTATTGCTAACATTGGATGCAGGAATACAAATCCGTGATATTATGAACAAGAGCATATGATCACAGGAGCAATCAATTCCCCAACCTAACCCGCTTTTAAAATCGGCGTGATATCTAATAAGTGATGACGGACAGCACTGTCCATCAAAACCATAGCATTCAACGACCAAAAAGAGACCAACGGCTACCGCAGAGGGAGGGAGAGGGGGAAACGGGGAGAAAGAGAGAAAACACACTGTAAGACAACTTGGTAAATGATAAAGACAAAACCACGAGGATGAATCGCCCTCGCAAATCCTTGAAAACACATTTTTAAAAAATCTCTATTAATTAATCAATATGGGCCACTTTCTGTGCCGAGATAGCAAAGTAGCGTGTGGCCTTGCCGAGGGCAAACGATTCTACATTAAAATTTGCCCGCATTTACAGATGAAGTGCTATAGCTAACCGATGAAAATGTAGGAATCATGTTTATTACCACGACCAAACTTTCAACCACTACAATGCCTATAAATCAGTCTAGCTGAACGCTACTAACCGCTGAGTATAATATTAATGAGGTTTTTGTTTGAATTTTTTTTTTTTTCTAGTCTTCAAAATGAGGCTCACTTTTTTCTTTCTCCTTTTTTTTTTTTTTTTTAGCCTTCTTTGGCCTGTTATCTCTCATACGAAATGACGTTCTTTTCCATTTTGAAGTCGATAACATTCCGGAGTATGTCTAATTACGATCTCCTGGAACATTTTTAAATCAGAAGGGCTGTTATCTGATCGGGTTCCCAGGTTGAAAACAAATTACTTGGGGAGTACAGTACTATGCCTAAGTACGGCTCTAAGAACTGCAACAGAGATGACGGCAACGAATGTCCACATGACCTTAATCTTGATATGAAAGGTTTCAGGGCAAAACGCGACAAACGCCATTTTTGAAAATTTTGAGTTATACCCCTCAATACTGGGAATGGTGATAGTGCAATATGGTAAGGACTTTCCTTTTCACCAGACGCAACTTAACCTTCCCGAAAGTCTTCTGAAAATTCTAGTTCTTAATGATAAATTCCTAACTACTGGCGAACAAATTGTCATTTTTCTCTAAACGGCGATTTTGGATAGGTCGCATTTTGCCCCGAAACCCTTCATATGGATATGCTCTGTAGCCTCTTTCAATGGAAGAGCTCATAAAGGTCAGCTAACTCAGAGGCCCCAGCATTATGTGCTTACCATCGACTGAGTTAAGTTTACAGAAAAACATGTTCCCTTTGCGCTGCCGTCTCTTTCTGATTACCAGCCGGTGACAATAGACTGCTGGTTGACAATGTATAAGGCAAAGCAGCAAAAAGCAAGCCATTAAGCGATCTATTCCCTGGAGGATGGCCGTCATTAAGTCAGTAAAACAAAGGCCTGGAAAATCACATTGGCGTTTCCACGGTTGTGGAAAAAATATGGCGTGGGTCACAAGATTACTTGTGATTACTACTGAGAGTATTTCTGGCTCACCGTGTTGGGGAACTGGTCATAGTATTTTAAATTTTGGTAACAGTATAAAAAATCTGAGAAATAGTAAAATCGTTTGGCATAATGCTCGACTGTTTGCCAATTGTAAGATTATAAAAGATTTTTTTTCTATTTTCGTTCTCATAAAAAGTGAAACTACCCATGCTCTCTTGACACTGTTTAAACTTCCAGTCAACAGAGAAACTGTCCAAAGCACAGGGAGACCAACTCATTACATTTAAAATAAAAGGAAGAGGAGATCACTTACAATACACTTTGCTTCCGAAATGGTGTCTGTAAAAATGTTGGCAAACTGCCAACATACGGACCTTGCATATACATTTGGAAAACTACAATTTCAATTTATAACTAGGAACTGATCATCCACAGGCCTGTAGTACTACGAGCCCCAACTGTCATGAAAGTGTGCTAGAAACGTCACCTTACGATTAAACCGCCTCAGGTCACTGAAAATTCAAGCACTCACTTTTGGTAACCATTAGTTGCCGTATCCGCCACTTTTCCAGCTTTTCAAACATTAATGGATTTTTCTGCAGCACGCATTAATTATTCAGCTCAGAAAACTGTTAACAGTGCCAGCCAGCGTTAGGCGTCGGGCTCCGGCTCAAGATCGCGCCGATGAAAAAAAGACTCAATCTACCTTCACAATGGGGAAAATCGTGTTGGAGCTATCATTGTCTGTCATGCGGGACTTTCATTATGGCGACACATAGACAAGAGATATCACCACAGAAAATACATAAACCACTTACAGTACGCCCACAGAAACTCAGAGGAGGTACACGGTACTTTAGAGAAAATTCGACTAAAGATCGTGCGCACTTGCAAAGAGGTAGAAGGTAGCACACAGTAGAGAACTGGATAGAAATGGAAGGTACAAATACATTAAAAGGGGGGGGGGGG
>JBCEWB010342532.1:0-21502 GCA_039654565.1 Peronia peronii | reverse complement strand
CTCCCCCCCAACAAAACAGTCAGACGAAAGTGTAGTGTATATTTGAGCGTGTGCCTAGAAACATCTCAATGAATTTTGCACCGCCGACGTTCCGTATAATTCTGTTAGCTTATCATCAAAGTTCTGGCTAAAAATCAAAGCCTCGAAACTGCAGTGAAAGATCAAAGAAGGTAATGAGGTCTGATAAGACAGAGGAATCAAACTTAGGTTCTTAGACACATTGAAACGTATATAAAATAGAGAAGTGTAGTTATTCTGTAAAACTCAGACGTTTATTTAGGACATGCATCTTTGAAAGGAGTATTTATGTATTTATTTGCTGTCTGTAGCTCAGGAATCCGCCATTAATTATTACCTTTATTGCTAATTTTATGTATTTATTTTTTTTTTACAAATTAAAAAATGAAATTAATGAAATTTCATCTTTTATTTTTGCCGTCATGCTTTTTCTCGCTAAAAAAAAATTAAAAAAAGAAAACCAAAAAAAAAAAAACAAGATGAGGACGAATGAAAGGAGAAGGTAGTAATGTAGTTTTATCCCAGCCTCCTCTCTCTCTCTCTCTTTTTTTTTTTTTGTCGGCGTTTTTGGCTTTTTTTTTTTTTTTTTAATTTCCAAATCAAACTCTATATCTGTGGTAAAATTAGAAACAGACTTATTGAATCCATAATTTTTTTAGCTCAAATCCAGGATAGTTTAAACAGAATGTATAATTTAGTTGGCTTTCAGAAATTTTAGAGACATACATTAATGAATCAGTAAGTTGAAATCCAGAGCAAGTTTAAGCACAATACGCGATAAAATTGTGATCTTTTCGAGTTTCAGAAATAAAAACGAAAAAGAGTTTATTGAATCCTTAACAAGTTGAAATTTAGGACAATTTAGGTGGAATGTTGCATCAAAGTGTAAACTTGTGCCTCTCGGAAATTTTATGAAAAGTCTGTAACGAATCAGTAATTAATTAGTTCGAATCAAACACAATTTCAAGTGGAATGTCCCACCAAACTGCATATTTATGGCTTTGAGAAATTCATTAAAAGGCTTTAACAAAATCTTAATTAGTTCAGATTCAGGGCAATCTTGAGTGGAATACAGAAATATATCCAGCCTGCCAGCCCTCATATTTGAAGCTCCAGTGTTAAGTTAACATGGTGTTGAATTTATAAAGTTATGCCGAAAAATGTGATGAATGTCTTGAGTGTTTGTCTAGTTCATTATTATATCTGAATGTGAAATAACAATTACAGTTAAAATGATAATGATCATTATGAAGGGCTTTAATCCTAGAAGTGTTTAGTAAAAACGGCTGGTGAATATCTGAATTCCTATATAGACGTTTATTGATGCTCCAGAAATAAATGTCCAATTGCAACAGAAGCCGCGCACTGTCTTACTGTGTTATCTATCATATGAACAAAAAATTATAACTCAAAATAATTAAAAATGAGTGACTCTTTCATTGGATCGACTCTTTGACACTTCTACAGTTAATAGAATGATTATTTCCTTAGGTTACACTACAGACTCTGAACGCTATGTAATCTATTGCTGTGAGCTTGGTCTGCAGAATTCATAGTACCATGGTGTTTTGTGAAGAATTCTCTTCTATTTTTGTTGTTGCTACTGTTGTTGAGGTTCGTATTTCTTATTATTTTTTAATGTCACTGTCATTACCATAGAGTGTTGTCTTATGTAAAAACACTGCGTTTATACAAATGCACCGTGATTATGGAAACCGAACTTCATAAATTTACCTCTCTTTTAAGTCCGAGAGAACGCAAATCCATTCAGATGTTTTTGAAAGAATAACATAGAGAACACAATATTGTACCCCATTTTTCGCATTTATGACATAAGAACTAATGTTGACAGTAACCTTGAGAGCATATTTTAATTTTATTATAATATTGCCATTTTCATCATCTTTTTATATATTGTCATATGTAATTACATTATTTCTTAGATGTCAGGACAAAGACCATTAATTAATAACTTAAAGCATGAAATCCGGAACTAAACAACTGAATATCAGTCTGCAGAATAATAGATCAGAAACGCCAAATTTTCGACTCTTATTTTGGTTCTTTATCAAGGCATCTTCATTATTACTGTTATCTGTATCATTGTCAGTGTCCTCATTCTTATTGGTGTTATCTACTTCTTCTTTCTTATCTTGTTCTGCCTCTTCGTCTTGCCTTTTTCTTCTTCTCTTCTTTCCTTTTTTTCTCCTCCTTCTTGTTCTTTTTCGTTTAATGTCTTCTTATTATTATATCATCATCATCATCACCTAGAACCTTTTTGTCCTCCACTCTTCAACATCACTAGGACTGATATTCTATCGACTACTAATGGGCATGACAAAAAAGTTTGAGTCACAATGTGATAAAGTCCTGCAAATCATTTTGCTGTCTCTTTAATTTATTTTCATAATAGTATCTCAGTGAATATATTCCTGTCCTGGTCAGCATTACCTTCCTATACAAATCACTTAAATTTTGACCACAGACTGGCAGCAGGTAACTAACTAAACACACTAACCCTTTTTGCTGGCCACACTCTGTCCTTTGGAATTGTAATACATTCTTTCAGACCCTCACATCCACTTTCTCCTATCTGTTTCATAAAAATACGATCTCTTGTTATCATACAATGGCTGTTTGGTTCTACAGAGGTATAAGAATCAATTAATGTCAGCTGAGAAATAGCGAACAGTTTAGGAGCCATGGAGTTTCCGGCGCGGTAAGGGTTAAAAAATACGAACAAGAATTTGGAAAATCAGTAAGTTGAAAGTTAATAAATTGAATGAACGATTATTATTATCATTATTATTACTGCTGTTACTGTGTCTCTGTCCTCTCCTCATTATTCGCTGACAACCAAACCTGACTGTGTGTGTGACAGATAGTTCTGTACGTGAGAATTAAAGGCCGATATTGTTAATTATTTACATGCATATATACGCGGTCGTTCAATTCTAAGGAAGTAGGTTTATCCCGGTTTTAAAAGCGTGGGCGGTTTGATGAGATGAAAATTTGGATTAGAAATTTTAGAATTTCGAAATGTTGTAGATTGCCGTCTCGGCCTACTCTCCGTCGATTTATAACTGCCAATGGTTATTTAACGAGCGTAACTTACTCTCGGAAATCCATTTATCTTTATTCTAGAAGGCTAGACGTCGGGCTTTTCTACCTACGAACTGAGAGAACCGTTGAATGACTGAAAACAATAACAACAACAACAACAACATCAAGCAGTTTCTAAATCTTTACGGTGTCTCCGTAGGATTCGAACCCTCAGTGTTTTCGACGAGGAGCCGACATCTAATCGCTCTATCATAGCGATCCTCAAGTTGGCTATCCGCGATGTGTCGTGCCCTAATAGTCGTTATCAGTAGTACTAGGTCGGCAGTGTGTTAGAGTAGTCTGCTCTGTGGACCAATGGGTGGGATATGCGGGGGACAACCGGAGGAGATAACATCAGTAACATCAGGCCGGTCTCAGCACTGCTGGTTATAGTGTCTTCTCTTCCCTCTCATCTACAAAGACTGTGTTCTCTATGACAGAAACTGCTTCCTCATATTAAATCAGGGGATGTTAGAGTTGTTACTTCTTAATGCTGTTGTTGTTGTTCCTGTTCCTGTATTGTTGTTGCTATTATTGTTGTGGTGGTGGTGGTGGTAGTGATAATGGTGGCGGTGGTGCTGATAGTGATTTTTGTTACGGGTCTTGTTGATATTGTTGTAGGGGTTTTATTCTTGTCGTCGTTGTTGTAGTATTTGTTGTTGTTGTCATTACTAGCATGCAGTGCTGCCGTTGTTGTTGAACGTTGCATGACTATTTGTGTCAATTGCCTGTCATAAATTTCTGCTATTAATTGTGATAGGATAACAAAAAGTAGAAGAAAAGGAATTGAAACAGAAATCATTAAAATATTACTTTACGTGAAAGATTATACACCCCCCCCCCCCAAACCCAGCCCCACCCCCTCCTTATTAGAAAATTACTGTAAGTGCAGAGGAGAAAAAGGAAAAAAACATAAGAAGAACAAAAGAATTGATCGCGCTGGAAGCTTTTAAAAAAAAAAATGGATTATCGAGAATATTTTAAAAAGTTATCGGGAGATAAAACGAAATTTGTCTCTCTTGACTCAATCCTCTTCCATCTTTGCACACAGGACGGAGACATTGTCCGGCTTTCACGATCTTTCCACTGTGCCAAAAAAGTTCACAGCCGCCTTTCTTTTCTTCTATACATACTGCATCCCTGTTAGTTTTCATTTCATGCCTTCCGGGTTCGCTGATAAGTTAACTTGCAAAAAAGATGTTCTATTTTCAGATTTCATTAACCATTTGACTTACTGGAAACTAGATGACTGTACAATGAAGTAATTTTATCGCATATTTTCTTCCATACTCTTTTATATTATTATTATTATTATTATTATTTGTTTTAAACATGCATTTATCATTGAAGAATATTCATAAGTCATGTATTGCATATTTATGTTTAGGGATAATCGGCTGACAATTTCAAGTCAGATTTAACTTACATGAAGTTGAATCTGAAGATTCGCTATAGTAAATCATTTCAGCCAGAGGAATGCATTTGTATGGTTATGTAGTAGCCGTGATGGTGTGATTTTGCTTGCTGTTTGAAGTCCTCCCGAGAGTCCCTGCGATAACGGCCGCCATGTCATATCAGATTCTCATATTGATTCTAGTATATGTGTGTCCTCTTTGTCAGTGCTCAATTTCCATGATGTCATATTTCTTTCTTTCTTTTCTTTCTTTCTTCTTTCTGTCTGTCTTTCTTTCTTTCGTTCTTTCTTTCTATCCTTTGTTATTTTCTAAATTTCTTTTCTTTCTCTTTTTTTTTTTTCGTTAAACTGGCGTACCTTCTTCCAGGGTTTCCCTTGTTTGTTTGTTTATATATATATATAATACCAGCCGAGATAATCTCCAATATGGAGATTGAAAAGCTTATCAAAACTTGACTTGAGATATATATATATATATAGCGTGGCCATCTATGAGGATTATTTTTTGTAAAATTTGTTCTGTTTATATACCAAGCAAAGTTCTGTATGTTTTATAGAACAATGTAAGACGTACTTGAACTCAGCTCGATATAGCACCGAGAGTGTGCGGGTATACTCATGACTCCTGTATTCTTCCTTTCTTTCATTTTTTTTTTTTTCACGATGGCGTAGGTATGTCTAAAGATAATTATGTGATCTTCCCCAGGATGTTTTCTCTCCAGCCTACCCCAACAATTACGGGGAATCATTCGCGGCTTCAGAAATTAGGAAAAAATATATATAGATCTACCTTATTATTTTTTTCTTTTCTCAACATTCAGCTTACTTGTTCCCTGTACATATCATTTCCTAACACAAAATGCCATTGGGTAGCTAAAACATCTGTATACGAGTAAATGTTCTGAGTTAAGTCCATCCTTTTATTTAGCTTTTTGTTTTGTTTGCTTTGTTTTCGTTGTTTCTCGACCGGATTAATTACTAATGTTTTGTCTACAATTTTGAGTGGGTCTAATTATCTTTTTCATCATCTTGTGGTGTTTTGGGACAATGCACCAGCTATAATGACTGACCAGAGACTGCATTTAATTGTTGATGTTACTAGTCTGTTTAATTCCCAGTTATAAGGGGAAATAAGTTCACTTGCCTCTTTTAAGTCACACCCAACACGCTATTATGTCCTTGGTTATTGTCTGTTACGCTTACCTGTATCACCGGAGAGGAATAGAGGAAGGGGGGGGGGGCACTAACTTGTTATGATTTCTCAAACGTTGTAAATCTATAACCGCGTCTATTTCTCAGTGACTCAAGGAGACTACCTCAATGCTTGTTTTGTTGTGTTTTTTTTTTTAGCCTATTAATTCTAAGAAAATAGGATTATCCCACCTATAAATGCCTGTCCAGTTTTTTGGGCGAGAAGAAATTTTTGTGGGTAGAAGTTTTGGAGTTTGGAAATTTCGCCAGGACAGCGGCGTCTCAGCCTACTCGTCATCCGATTTTCAACTGTCAATGTTCTTTAACGTGCGTTATATGTACATACGGGATCTTCGAAATATATTTGCCCATATCTGAGAAGATTAGATGTCAGGCTTCTCAACCTAGAGGAAGCCAGGGGACCGTTGATTCTCTAAAAAAAAAAATAAAAAAAAAATGCAGGTATTCATCTTCGAATTTTCCCATCCCATGACGATAGATCGGAGACTCGAACTCGCGAACTCCACGATGTAAGTTTTTTTGCCGAGTAGTAGACGCCTAACAACACGGCCACTGTGACTGCCGCCCCTCAGACAAACAATCAATTAACAACCTTATGTATATTGCATGTAGTCTAGTTTTAGCAATATCACGGAAAGAGGCAGGGGTGGGGTGGGTGAGATTGGAGGTGGTGGGACGTCAGTATATGTGTCAGTTTTGTTTGTTTCTCTACCATATTTCCAGGATCGGCTTTGAAACTATCAGCAAGTTCCCATACGGTAATGTTCCTAATCTTGGTAATCCATAATCTGACTTTATCTTGTGACAAAATTGTACCTTACCCAAGCAAACATGTTCCCTCTACACGGGGCGAGATCCGCCAGAAGCCAGTCATAAAAGCTTAAGGTGCATTATAGAGTAGGGCTGATAGCAAGGCACTGTGGCAAAACGATGATCAGTGAACGTTATCAGGATGCGCCGCTCCTCGGCCTGTTTGAGTTCGGGCCTCCAAAGTTATCACCGCTTGCCAGGTTAAACAAAAGGTCTTAATCTGGATTTAGTAGTAACTTTTATCGGAAGTTGCGCAATCCACCCTCTGCGCAGCTCATGGGCGAGCGGGCGAAGGGCTTCCGTATCTGCCTGTTTGTTGTATCTGTCAAATTGTGATGGTCCAGTGTGCACGCAAGACCCCTCTCCCCTCTCCTCTTCCCCCCCCCCCCTCCCCCAACCCGTCTTTTGCCCCTCCACTTACTTTACCATGATGATGATTTTATAAAAGAGAACAAAGCTTTGGACCGGTGTTCAATGGAAAGTGCAGTTTTGGCATTTAAAGCACAACTCTTTTTGCATCTGATGTAAGGTGTACTTATCGATGTGACATAAAAGAAAAAGGGATATACATATGCAGATTTCCCGTCACTATTTACTGTTAGTGAGTGAGCTGAGATGAGGTGGGGAGAAGGAGGAGAGAGTAGGGAATCATTTAATGCAGGACGAAATAAAAGGGGGGGGGGGGGAGGAGGAGAAAGTTTGGGATTGTGCGCCCTCACAGTTTCTGATTAATTTACGTTGTTCTACACTCCCTTTGAAAAAACACAACAACAAATTAACAAATGTCAAATTATATCTCTTATGTGTTGAATCTATTCCATAGGTAAATGAAACGTTAGATAGGTCAGCTGACCTGTTTGAATCACAGCTGGAAACCAACATCCCCTCAGTTCTAACAATTCATATACAAACTTAAAGTATGAGTTTTAAATAGATTTATTTAACCACCCGATACTACTAAAATGATTAATTTTTATCTAAAAAGATATTAATTCAATACTTACGGATTATATTTTTATTCTCTCATTATTATTGTTATTATTATTATTATAACTGTGTATCATTATGGCTGTATATTATTACTTTACTTTCAGTATTTGTTTTTATTACTTGTGACATTATGGATGTATAACAATAAAACATCATCGAAAATACAAGGACAGCGAGTTGTTCACAAGATCAAGTCTGTGAAGTAGATCGTGGTTCAAGTTTATGAAGATAATTATTTTAATGATGCCAGCATAGAACAAGAAAATAACAGTGTCCTTACGATGATGGGCCCCAGTGATGTCTATCTGTGAACAATCATTATCATTTGTGTTGTCTGAGAAACTTTAGGCCGAGCTATGAGGCAACATTCACAAGAAAATGGTGTACTAAAGTCTTGTAGGTATACAAAAACGTATCTCTTTCTTTTTTCTCTAAATTGACGTATTTGTTTATTTTCTATTTTATTTTATGTCTATTCATTTTCATTGTTATATTATTATTTGCAAAGTTGTTATTGTTGTTATTAGCAAAGTATTGCCAATCATTTCAATACATACATTTAAGAACCCCATCCGAAATGTGCATATTCATGTTGAAATCGAGCATCAGCTTATTATACGATTTAATTTTTCACTTTTTTTTTTTTTTTTTACTCTACACATTTATTATAAATAACTCATCACTACCTATTTAGTACTTGTTGAAATTTTCCCGAACATCAAACATTAATATCTCAATTGAGTTCAAACGTTTTATACTACAAACCACTCATACATTATAGAAGACTGAAATATATGTTCATTCAAAATCTATGAAAAGTGTATTTGTTTTTTATGTATTTATTTATTTTTAACAAATTCCTCTTTCTTTCTTTCTTTCTTTCTTTCTTTCTTTCTTTCTTTCTTTCCTTCTTTCTTTCTTTTTTTCTTCCTTTCTGCTTTTTCAAAATAAAAAAGTATCATATTAAACGAAGACGCAGGTGTATTTTATCATATATCCAGCCTTTCAATCCTGAGAAAGCAGGACTTGAAGTGTGCGCCCAGTTTAGTGAGAAGATTTTTTGTGGATAGAAATTTGGAATTTGGAAATTTTGCCGGTACAGAGGAGTCTTGGCTTACTTTTCATCAGATTGTTAAGCGTTCTTTGACGGGCTAAACGAAAATTATTTGCCCTCATCCGATTAGCCTAAGTGTAGGACTTTCCTTCTCAAAAATCCAAGGGACGGTTGAGTCACTAAAAAAAACAAACAAACAAGCAAGCAAGACCTATTCTCTCTATCTCTCTCTCTCTCTCTCTCTCCCTTCCCCCTCGCCCCTCTTTCTCCAATTCTGGATAGGGCTTAAATCTGCAACACTTTTCATAGAGAGGTAGACGCCTTAACCCTTGGCCACTTTGTCCCTCTCTACATGCCTGGTTTTATCTAGTCAAAGCCATAGTTTTGAAACCATACTCTGACTATGCACATTTCTGACAGTGTCCACCTGCTCACTACATTAAATTTATCATCTTCAAACAGAACGGTATTAGAGAGATTATAACTATCGTTGTTTAATGTTTACCTTCCTGTTGACACCTCATACCTACCTGAACTAAAACCGAACACGCCGACAGTCGTCTGGTCACACAGTTGCACACTGACTGGACCAGCAGCTGCCTGCTTACGTCAGTGAAACAAAGGGTGTACTAAAAACGAAGTCACACCATCACACTTTGAACAATAAGGGGGGATACACTCCGCCTGCCCTTCCTTGTTGCTTTCTTTGGTCTCCTTATTCCTTTGGTCATTGCTCATTTTTTGCTCTTCCTTCAGTCATACCTCAGCACTCTCCCTTTCCACATTTTTGTTCATCCTTCCTTTTCAAGCTTTGTCTCTTAAGTATAACAGTATTAAACTTTATACTTTTAATAACGTACGGTTGGGACAAGAGTATTACTAATAGAATTCGGATTGGGTTTCAAATATAGTACATTACAAAAACATTCTCTTGTATTAATAAAAATTCAACTCACATGAACAGATGTGAATAAAAATTAAATTTCAGATCATCATTAAAGAAATTCACTATTTAATCTTTTGAACGGTAACATAGTACTGGAGAAGTTTGATATCCTCTAATGAAGTTTGTCGACCTGAACATAGCCCGCTTTTTCTCTCTTCGCCTTTTTAGTCTTTTTCCGATCACTTCGATCTTTCCTACGTGCCCCTCCCCTCCCCAACCTCCCCCCTTTTTCTCTTCCCTCTTCCTACTTTCCTTCCTCCTACCAAAACCAAATCGTTTCTTCAACCCATCTTTAGAATGTATCTAAGTTCCCTTTCGTCCACTTCAGTATGACATAAGAACTATTCCATCCTTCCACCCCCTTTCCACTCCTGTACGATCTCAGTCCTTGGCATTGATGCCACCCGTCCCCAATTTGTTAAATAAATTATCCATTACAATCCATTTTATTCAGTTCTTCAGTGCTTGTTTGTTCTCCTCAAGCCTTTCAATCATAAGAAAGTAGGATTATCTCAGCTTTAAGTGGCTGGCTGTTTTGTGGATAGAAAGTTGGAAATTGGACATTTTGCCCTGATAGCGGCACCCCGCTTATTCTTCATCGATTTTGAACTGTCAAGGGATCTTTAGTGTGCGTAACATACACGTCATTCATCCTTATCGGAGAAGGCTAAACGTCGGAAGACGCCAGGCGACCGACGAGTCACTGAAAAAAAAAATGCAGGTTTTTCCATCTTCGTGTCCTTACGTCCCCCAAAGGGAGGACCCGCGAGTCAAACACACAAACTCACCGACGTGAGTTTTTTTCCCACCATGGAGCAGACGCCAAATCGCAGCTACTGCGACCCCCATCTGTCTCTCTCAGGAGCAAAGCATATTTCACAGCTCACCACTGCCTTGGTTCACACCTGACTTTGCTGGGCAAATAGCAGTGACGTCATTCTATGTCTACAAACACCAGATGGGGGAAGGGCTGAAAGGGAGGGGGCGGGGGAGGTCTGCAATAGTAATAAAGGTGGTAGTGGTTGTGGCTGCGATTGCGGCACTGATGGAAGGCCTTAATTCTCCCTCTCTCCTCCCCCCTCCTTTTAGCGCCTACGGTGACTTACCTCAAAACTTCCACCGTGATCTTCGCCGTAACTCCGCCCTGTATGACGACACACTGCGCATTTTATCTGCGGGCGTCCACCGCGCGCCGGTGTACAGTTTTGAAAAACCACCCGCTCAAGATTTCTGAGTGCCCTAGATGAAATCTAGGCTGAAATCTATAATATTGATATTAAGTGCCATAAGTAAGAGGTATTATTGATACGTTCTGACAGAAATGTCAGACTAGGATTAAGACAAGTGTTAGTATAGTCAGCAAAGTTTGTTCTTAGTACCGGTATCTTTGAATTTTGAAATCCGATCGGGCCTATTTCACGCGATATATTCATCTCGTTTGCATTTGTTTCATAAATTATTTACCTGGTTCAGATTTGGATGTGATAAGTAAGTCAGAATCAACATATTATACTTTGCTAGGAACAATTTAATATTGGTGATGTCAACGACTGTCTCTCTGCGTCGAAGGTGAACTATACATGATATATTATTATATTTATAGGGAGCAATATTTACTTGATTTGTGTCCATGATACAGCTTTTACTTGGCAAAGTATTGCACTGTTGAAGGCCCAATATATCCGTGATTGTGTTAATGCGTTGTTAAATCCCAACAAAAAAAGAAGCAATTTACTTGATTTGCTGTCAAATACTGTGTTGCAAACAAGTGATTTATTTTTACCTGTTCAGATCATGATAATTGTTTAAGATAGTTTGTATTGGTAATTCGTGCCGTAACTGTGAGAACTGCTTAATTGTGAAAGATGGTTTTATCTAAGTCCGATTTTAATGATACCTCTGACTCTTCCTCTTTGTTACCGCTAGGCAAGTCGATATTTATTACTTTCTCTTTGCCCTTGTAACCGCCTACGAGTGGTTATCTCATTACATTTTAGTGCAATTAACATTGACCACTTTTCAAAACAAAAAACAAAAAAAATCGAAATCAGTAATTAGTCATACAGTAGGAGATAACAATTCATGTAACTACACACATTGAAAATAGAACAATAACACTTGAGCGATGCATGTGTAAGATAACTAACCAATAAACGAAAAAAAGCAATGGCGAAAAAATATGGAAAACCCGTCGAGGCTGAGAAGTGCTTAGTAATGATGCTTGATATGCGACAAAGTTTGGATTCTGGGAAAAGGAGAAGGTCGTCCCACCGTCCAATGCTAATGTGAACTCACTGCACTGTGGATGTGGGTGGCGATCTCATCCTAAAGAGGGCGGACATCGAGTCGTGTTCAGATGTAGAAAGAACGGTGAAGTTAGCTCATGTTAATTATCACTTTGCGGATTGGCGAGTGGGGGAAAAAAAAGTTATAGGACAGAGAATTATTAACTCTATGTGCGTCAGTAAAATTAGTGTTGATGCATCACTATTTCTAACATGAAATTGATACAGTTGCAGAAATCATTTTTTTTTTTTAAAGTCAATATGTCATAGCAGACGAGGACTTTCTTGCGTTGTATTGTGCATTATGCAGTGGGATTCTCAAATATAAAGTGCAATGAGTGAGTCTATGGCCACAATGTTCCCTTGACTCTCCTAGGGTTAACGTTGGACCTAAGACAAAAAAGTGTGATATGCACGCGCAGTGATCTATCTGAGTTATCAGTTGGGGTGATGATATCGGAGATATTCCTTCTAGTCACCAAGCTCTTACCGTTGTAGGTAGGGTAACTTGGAGTGGATCAGGTATCTAAAGTGTGTGATAACAATAGCTGCACTAAACAGATTGGTAAGTAAAACTATCAAAGCCTTAGTTCTTCTTAATTACTGAAATTATTTATTTCATTTTCATTGTTAATTTAACAATCACACTCAGATATACTTATTTATTTACTTCTTTTCCGTTTTATCTATTCACTTATACTGCATCTTAATCGATGTATTTATGTTCTTGTTATGTAGATTGTACTTTTAAAAAAAAAGAAGAAAGAAGGAAGAAAAAGACGTTTTTGCGTCTTTTATTTTTTATTTATTTATTTATTTTTTGCTCATAGTCTGCAATTCCCCCAAAGGAGTAACCATACTTCCGATGATTTTCAAATTACTTTATGCATTTTTGTTTGGTTCTTTGTTTCGTAAAAACTATATTATTCTCACTTATGTGTTTTAGCCGAAGTTTTACCTATTGTGTCATACAATTCAATAAGAACTACCCGAAAGAATCTTCCGTATCAAGTTCATTCAGCTGAGCAGTCTGTCATTGTTTAGTTTTAGATTGGCCCGAGGAAAATTCTTCTTGAAACAGCATCACCGTATTATTAAAGTTTAGAAATTAACAGAACTATAAGTTGCTCCTGTTCCGAGAGGAAGGGGCGCCTTATTTCGTGCATTTACATGTAGTTGTATACTATGAGTAAAAAACAAAAACACACCTCAACAGTCGTGATCGTATTGGAAACGGCTCTTCTGTTCATTATATATTCTATGTACATGTATGCCCTATCACTTCTAAGAAGGTAATGATTTTTCCAGCTTCATTCTGCGCTAGCATGATGAGATTTTTTATAGATAGGAAATTCGGAATTAGAAAATTCTATGATCAATCTGCGTTCGCATTTTAAGGTAATGTATGTTACGTCACTGATTAGCATCCTATCTCAGTTCGGATTTCGAAAAACCTATAACTATTGGCTGGCACTGGACTGCTGGCTTAGACAGACGACGAAAGAAACTATGAGATAATTATGAAATTAAGCGGGGGAAGACAGACAAACAAACTTAAAAAAAAAAGTTTATATTTATCATTCTATTGGCAAAATCCCTGAAATCACAGTCAGTTTTCCGAGACAGAGTAATTGACCACAGACTGGTATGTGAAAAGCCTGTTCCTAATGAGAAAAACATATTACAATAGCATTTGAAACACCAGCGAATTTGAGAAAATTGCCAGCAACTTATAAATTTAGGGGAATTATTGTAGCGAATTTCTTATATTTTAATTGAGCAAAACAACAGATAAAATAGGAGAATCTATTATTTTTGGACAGTTCTTTTTTTTTTTTAACAAACAAACAAAAACAAGTTACCCCAATCCTGTTCGATTATCTGAAATATATTGATTACAAATTTTCCATTAGCTTTTCCAGTGTACTCATGTTTTTGTTTAGAGACAGAAAGATCCCAAAATATTAAAAATGCTAGCCGAGCTAAACCATTGGAAGATCTTGGCCATATTTTTCTCGGCTTAACTTTCATCAGTATTTCAGTACTCATTATAAATTAATGTTGTCTCCTCTAACTCCACTCCAAATGGGAATCGCCGTGGCTATGTGGTTTGGCGAGTGCTTCATTGTGGAAAAAAAAAAACTCACGTCGTTGAGACTGTGTAGTTGACTCGGGAGTTCTCCCATCAAGGGATGGGAGGACACGAAGATCGAAAACCTGCATTTTTTTGCAGTGACTCAACGGTTCCCTGGCTTCCTCTGAGTAGGGAAGCCCGACATCTAGCTTTCTCGGATAAGGGCGAATATATTTCGGAGGTACTGTGTATACGTTACGAACGTTAAAGAACCCTTGGCAGTTCAAAGTCGATGAAGAGTTGGCCGAATGCCGCTGTCTGGGCAAAATTTCCAAATTCCAAATTTCTACCCACAAAAATTCTCAGCAAAAACAGCAGCCTCTCAGAGCCCAGATAATCCTACTTTCTTAGGACTGAAAAGCTTAAGAAAAACAACAAATCCCCTCCAAGAAAAAAGAAGAGAGAAAGAAGAAGGAAAGATATAAAGAAAGAGAGAATGAAGACAGAAAAAAATAAAAGAAACTATTGCTGCCACTACTACTAGGCTTACTACTACTATTACTGCTACTACTACTACTACTACTACTACTACTATTACTACTACCACTACTACTATTACTACTACTACTACTGGTATATTACTCTTATCACTACTATTACTACTAAATATTATGAAATAATAATACCAATAGTATTAATAATAACAAACATAGAACTAAGAACCTGTGAGGAGAAATGTGTGGGATTAAAAATTGGCAGGATTAGAAATTTTGGTCGAATTGAAATATCCTGTTTTCCGTTTTATGTTGATGTACCTGTGCATGAAGCACACATTTGACATGAAACCTACTAGTTTTTGCGACATCTTGAAAGGACTAGATGTCACACTTATAATCTGACTCTTTATAATAATTCGGTTAACTGATGGCTCTTAGTGTTGTCTCTCTCGCTGTTGCAGTCCCATCATTTTGGCTTACGATTTAGACCCCGCCTTCCAGCCACTTGCGGACGGCTATCGCGGGTCATGTTGCTGCGGCTCAGGCTTGATGCTATTGTATATACATATGGGAGGTTGAGGAAAGGACGGCATGTCTTAATTTTAACATTGTTAAACCTTTAGGCTTACTTTTCTTTTTTTTTTTTTTATTAATTAAAAAAATAATAATAAAATAGAAATAAAATAAATAATAAAATAAAATAAAAAATACATTAAAAAAAAATCCTAGTTCTTTTCTTTACCCTCTCCATTCCTCCTCCTCCCACTGCTACCATTTAATACTTTGTTAACGCACAAGCTCATTTTCACATTTTCGTTTATGGTAAAATCATAATTACTTTTCAGTTCTGTTGTAATCTGATGAATATCTTCATATATTATGTAACAGATCTAGGCCTCATTTCCTTTCTTCCACCCTTAATCTTCTCCATTTTTTTCTCTTCTCATTTTCTTTTTCTCTCTCCCCGTCCCAAATCTCTCTTTCTCTCTCTGTCTCTCTCGGTTTCTCTATCTCTCTCTCTTGAAGATTTAAAGCGCAACAACATCAGCACATGTTCCAGAAAATGTCTTGTTTGTACGAAAGAAACTGGTATCAAATTTAGTTTCGATGAGTGCATTGAAGCAGTGCAAACCCAGCTATCTCGTGCTGTTAAGACTTGTAACCATTGTTCTTGATTTTATCCATGTGTTAAGGTAATGCCGGCCATAAACTTTCTCTCTTATGAAGTTCATCAAGTTTTCAATCAAGTAAACCCAGGGTTTAAACATGCACATGTATGATATAAACAGACAAAAAAAAATGTGGAAAAAAAATATCAGGATCAGAAAATAGAATATTTCTTTATTATAAACTTTTCACAAGGTTTCCATTGAGTATACTTGAGAAGATTGTGTTGTTTAACTTCTCCATTACAACGGTAACTCAAACTGCGTGTTTAAAAAAAAAAATACAGCAACACAAAAACGAACTCCTTTCTTGTTCATTTGTCTAGTTACAGGACTTTATCACAAATTTCTATACCATTAGAAAGCAAAATAATTATCTCCTAACACGCAATTTCTTTGGCTACATCTTTGGCCAACCATTAGGGCACTCACTGAATTTCTTGGTCTCGATCTCTTTTCAGATGCAAGTCTGATCTTATCGATACTCGAAGGTCAAGGTCGGGATAGAAGCTGGCGGGGTCACATTACTTGATACTTCAAAGTGATCACGTGAACGAAACGATCACAATAGCACTGTCAGCCATTTTCCTCGTCATGTGATGGATGCTATTTTTAGGAGGAGGATGTCACCGCCGGCCTACTCCATGTAGTTCGACCTCACAGACCGACACAGGTAACCACTAATGGGGCTAGTAATGCACTACAGAGAGGGACAGATTGGTTACATGGGCACACATGGGAGTGTTTTTAACCGGCCCTATTGCTTCCCTTTGCCAAACACAAGAGTTAGAGTTATCATCTTGGTAATTCGTTCAACCTCCTGAGCGTGGTTATCTCGGGGTAACACAAGAGTCGGGTGAATATTCAGTGTAAAAAAGAAACAAAAATCTCTTTTCCTCTTGTTATTTGAAAATCTGACCAGAAAATAAAATAATAAAATTATTACGGTAAGACGAAAGATTTTCCCCAACACCTTGATTTTTTTTATAAGTTTTCGAGCTGCATATTTCAAGAAAAGAATGTACAAGTTATTTTTCCTATTCCTTATTGTGCTTATTCATACCTTATGTCTGCCATGGGAAGTAACAGGGTTGGTAAAAAAATAATCATAATTTGTTACAAAACGGACAGATGACACTAACATGGCACTATTTAAGCACAAGGCATTAAATAATAGAAGAAAAAAAAAAGGAGTGGATCCCTATGAAATTCAGGAAATTTCCAAGGAGACCAAGTACAGTTTCATATAGACTGAACCTGAACTCTACAGTTGTAAAGGGCATCATAGTTCAAGCGAATAAAAACTTAAAATTGCAAGAACAACCGCAGGCACATCTGAAAACAAAGAATCGCATGGTCTTCCAGTTTTCATGCCAAGCTTTAGTTTTCAAGCATATTTCTGTAAAAAGTAGTCTTACACCTCTTGTTTTCATTCCTTGTAAAGTCTGAGTCAATGAACAAAGTGAATGTTCGATTTCCCGACTGTTGATCATTTCGATTCATTTGGCTATACTTAGGAAGCGTAGATCTATGTACAAATGCAGGAAAACAGCTGATTATCAGTAGCATCATGTCACAGAGGCCTAAATAGACTTAAGCATGAACTGGGGTCAAAAAATTCATTTATATATATATAGAGAGAGAACAAGTTTAAAAATTAAAAGGTCCATAATGATCCTAACGTCCCATTCGGATATTGAGGCGTCGACAGAAGACTAGAAAACAAAAACATGTAGGGAAAATTAGACCTTGCTATCAAAGGTCAGGACAGGTGATCAGAGCTGATTGTGTCATGACAAATTGTTTCTTAGTCACACCAGTCTGTTAGTGGTTACTTCTCTTATTATTCTTGTTTTTATTTGCTTCATTATGATACATATCACTGTGATCATGACTACCGTTCAAATCGCTGATCCTTATGAGTCTATAAAAAACATAAAAGATAAATAAATAAATAATAATAATAAACATATGCAGGCCATTGTTAAACAATCAAACGACCCCTTGATCTGTTTGACTTATCAGCTCATCAAGTGATGGTCCAAAATATCTAGATAATCCCCTGTGGCGATGAAGGTTCGTTTCTCATTGCCAGCTCTTGAGAGATTTTTAACGTTATATATTCCCCGCACTTTAGTCTACTAACTATGAGAGCATCCGACAATTATAATATGAGCTGGCTATAATGTCACATCACATTTTATTACTTTGTGTCCGGAATGTCCGGCCGTGTCCGGAGTGGTTGGGCAGTTCACAGACGATCACAGAGATATCTTTAGCTTATGGGAGCAGACACAAGACACTAGAGGTAGAAATCTCACCAACTAGTTCCTCTGTGCCATAAATCTGATGCAAGACCTTCCCTACCCCCCCCCCCCCCCCAAATATTATGGATTAGGAGAGTATTGATAGTGTTGTATTGAGATTCGGCATAAAGAACCTTAAGATGGTGCCCAATGTTCCACGTACATGTATCTAAAACACAATCTCATGTCGTTCCAGGATCATTCTAAATAGAGATAAACATCTATATTATTGTACATAAATATGACTGTCTTTGAATCATAAACTGAGGAGAAGGATTGATTCAAAATTTAGGTTCAGTAGTCTGTCGTATCTTTTGAAGAGACATTCACCAGAGTGCATCGTTGTTGATCAGTCCTAACCTCACTACTCAGAAGAATTGTAGCTTTGCTTGTTTTTCCGTATGATTATTCAGTTACTAATTATTATATGGCTTTATATTATTCAGTTCATGTTATTTTTACCATCATGATTATTCATATTATTTGAGTTCATAGGATTTGGTCAGGTTTCCCTTGTATTCTGCAACAGTAAGAATGAGAGCTTTGCTACTTTTTATTCTTTCCTTTTCTTTCCTTCTCTTTCTACTTTCTTTCTTTCATTCCTTCGTTTTTCTTTCTTTCTTTCATTCTTATTTGTATCTGTTTCTTTCCTTCTTATCATGTTAGATCATTCTTTTTTTTTTGGGGGGGGGGGGATGGTTTTTACTTTGAATGGTGATATTAAGAAGTCCCTAGGATAAACCATGTATAAATGTTGCTGTAATTGTATTGAACTGTATATAATTTTTCTATTTCCAAGCTGGATATCGGATGCTTACAGAGCTTTAGCTATAATGAAGTATGGGCCTTACAATGATACCATTACTTTAAGTGATGCTATTGATTTTCTTCTCACAGGTATTTGAGAGAACCGGCGTGTAAGCCACCCAGAGAGTGAGTCTGTATCTAGTCCGTATCCTTAAAGTTTCTTCAGCAGAGAGCCACGCCCACTCATTCAATAACCACCCCCCATATTGTTCCAACTCATCACCATCAGTTTTCCTTAGTGGAATTCAGCAACTGCTGAGCAGTGGATCTAATAGATAACGACTAGAAATGTGAACAATTTGGGCAAAAGAAAAGAAACGAAGCTCAGGCAAAACGAGATAACAGTGCCTTACTGTGTCTACAGCTCAAAACAAACATTCTATCTCACATTGAATTCTACAACTGTGTTGTGATATACCTATTTTCTTACACGAAATCGTCTAAATTTGCAACATTTTGTTAGACAGACAAATAATGCAGGGTCAGAAACTCTACTTTTGTAATGCCCGCTTTCAATTCTTCATACCAGTGAAATTTCTGAACTCTTGAATAGATTCAGATTGTCCATATAAAGACAGTGACGTCATGTATCAGAACGGATCGGCGCATCCGTCAATTTCCTCATTAACCGCTGGGCCCACCGGACTCAACATGGGCCCGCCCACTTCCTCAAGCTCCTCCCCTTATCCCAACGACAATTTGGCCACGTCCTTCATGCATACGCCCTCTACACCTGTCTACGTGCCCACGAACCGCCCAGCTATGCACGGGTCCCATATGTCAGCCTATGGCATGGGGAATGGGGCGGGGCAACCGACTCCTCCCTCTTTAACGGGAACGCCCACTGGTTCCAGTATGTGGCAAACAGACAATCTAGGAATGCCCTATGCAGCACAAGGTTCAAGTTCCCGGTTCGGGTTTTCCCCATCTCAATCTGGACAGATCATGATGCCGTCCGATGCTGCTGCAGCAGCTGCTGCTGCCTATGCAGGAACAACCTTACCCAGAGGACCAGCTACTTTGAACCCCTACAGCCCCTACATGAGGGCAGATTTCAACGCCTGGAGCAACTTCAGTAACATGGCGCTGCAAGGCTTCAAGCAAACGGTAGATCAAGGTAAGAATGTCTTGTATTCTCTGGTGCTAACACATCATAGCTGATCGATCTCATATTCCGTTTGAAACGATTACTTTTCTATCGTTGTGTCATGCCCATTAAATGAAAACCCGAACTCATGTCCTTCTATATTCGTACTCTCGATGCATCTGTGATCTGCCATTTGAACTTTATGATGAGTTAACTTTGTTTTGATAGTTTGAATAGCATTGGTTTAAAATAGCCGAATGCATTTCGTGTTGTTGATTAGATTTAATGCCCCCATACTGACTAATAATTTGTCCAAGATCTCAGTGATTTAATCCCTTCCATCGTAGTAGCTGATTGTCCCTCCATATCTATTGGCCAGGTGTCTTTCTCTTCCTGGCTAGCTAGATGTGGCTTTGAATGTCCTTTCCTATTATTGATTAGATCAAGTGTCATCTCGTTAGTTAGTTCATGATTCTATTAATTTGATATCCATTATGAAAAATCATAGTTTCCTTCAATTTCTATTGGTAAGATGTCTTTCCCTCTTATGGCTAAGTATCCCTCCATTTCATTGGTTAGATTCAATGATGTCTTATTGACTATCATAGTTCATTTAATTGATTAGGTATCTTTTCTTCTGGAAAACTAAGCGTATTTCTACACAAACTGATGAGGTGCCTTTTTTCTTTGTCTTCTTCTTCCTAGGTAAATGTCATTCTTAATGAGCCTAGCCATTATTATTTAGATTTCAGTGCCTTTCCATTGTTTAATTGTTCAAACATCTTTCTGATGAGCTATCCTTTCATCTCAAGGGCTAAATGTCCGTCCTGTCCTGTCCTCTGGTAAGATGTCTTCTTCGTATAGTAGAACATAAAATTTCAGAAAAGCCAGAAAGGATTTCCCGCCGGAAGTACGTGACGCGTTTTCCTACGTAATTAAAACATTGGCACCATTCACTGCTACTATTATCTGGAGGGCATTTAGGTTCAGTAGGTGCATTGTGAAGAGTTTTAGTCATAAATTTCCTAACCATTGTAACAGGGTCAAGCCAGGAAGTGAGGCAAACTTACGGCTGAAGCAAGACCAAGGTCATGGGTCGATGGGATGTCCAGGGTGTTGATGAACTTTTTCGCTGGATGTCCTTCTGAATGTTCCCTTTATGTCATTGGTTAGATCCAGAACAGTCTTGTTGACCGATTGTCCTAGTGTCTTATTATTTGAATCTTCTACATCTTAATAGATTTTGTCTTTCTGATTAGATGTCCTTCCATCATATTGCCTGGATGTATTTTCTGGCTTAGATGTCCTCCGACAGTGCTATAATTTCAGTCACTATTGTCGAGATTTCGAGTCCTTTTTTCTCTAGGCACATTTCATACTATTCTTTCTATCTTGCGACACGTCCTCTAGTCTCTTGTTAATCCCCACAATTATCTGACCGTCAGACACACTCATGCTGTCATAATAAACTTAACATTGACTCACTACTACTGCACCCTTTCCCTCTCCTCCCTCCATCCCCTCTCCTGTGATACTCCCTGAGCCCTGTCCCCATCTCCGTAGCTGGCTCCCATTTCCCATGACGGTGATTACCCCCGTACCAATCTCTCCCATGCCCCATTAACAACATTTACCCAAACAATTATTTACGTTCCGCAGGGGGGGGGGGAGGGGGGGGGGGGGGGGGGGGGGGGGGGGGGGGGGGGGGGGGGGGGGGGGGGGGGGGGGGGGGGG
>JBCEWB010342422.1:0-21502 GCA_039654565.1 Peronia peronii | reverse complement strand
TATTCCCCCCCCCCCCCCCCATCTTTACAATGATTGTTTAACTGCCATTGTGTCTGGCAAAGTGTAGGTACCAGGCTGCTGAAAGCAATTCTCATTTCATAGACAAAAGAGAGTCTGATCTTGAAATGGTACAAAGATTTATCATAGTTCTTGTGTCTTTCATTTTCAGGATGTCCTTCAGCAGTTGTTGGTCATGCGGCTGCCAAACATCAGTACCATCTGCAAGGATCCAATCAAGGGTAAGTGACATCAACCTTGTTAGTCCAGTAGTAGGAAGAACAACCACAAGAGCTGAAATATGAGAATAGGTCAATCCATTGTATATAACAAGAAAGCCAGATAATTAATAGTTAATAGATGGCATTTTTATAGGGTTTATTTCCATACAGCACAACTCTAGGCATGATACAATCTATTATTATATCAACAAATTCAGCTGAGACACTCATTATACGTTTTCAGTTTCTTGACAAGCATACAAGGCAGCTGTCATTGGACCCCCCTGTCTTCCTCCACAAACTAACAAACAAATAACTATAATGTAATATTTCATCATAACAATGTAAGTGATGTATATTGCTCAGGCTGACATACATTTGTCTCGCAGCCCTTTGAATGAGGCAGTTGTCAAAAAAAAACTTCTTGGAGAAAATTAAATTTTACAGACCATTCTATGACAGGGGTTCATTTTGAATGTCACTGGCCTAGAAATATCATTGCTTTATTTTTTTTTTTTCACAAAAATAAAGTTTGTTCTTTTCTCTTACCACTGACATCCATAACTATATACATGAAAATCTGACATCTGATTTATTTTACTTGATGTCACAACAATTGCTTCTCTGATATAAGTCAGCTGATAATAAGCACAGGCTGTAGAAAGTTATCACTCTCCTGCATTGTGTTCATCTGTGTGTGGCAGACACCAGTTTTGCCGAGATCCGCAAGGCTTTGCTGCTTATCCTGGGCTGTGCTGTCCAGTGTGAACAGAAGGAAACTTTCATTGACAAGATCATGGCCATGGACATCAAGGCTCAGACAGAGATAGTGGAAAACATCAAAGAGGTAAGAAACCTGCACTGTGTTATATGATCTGTAGTCTCTACGAAATCACAGGTTTGACAATGAGGATGATGCTTGCATTCCTCTTTCATCGACTACAGCTCCCATGCATGAAATTGCAATCTTTAGTGTCCATGAAGTCATGTTTGAATTGACAGTAGAGATTTAAATGCTTGTATGCCTATCATATGTTCCATAGTCTCATGAAATCACATGCTGTGACAATGTAGTTATGCTATGAGAACATTATACTAAAAGGAGATGTTCCCTTTCTTCAAGGTTTCAGCCAACTGTATCTTTTTTTATATTTATTCTCTTCTCAAGTAAATCTTCTCAGTTCACAAAAAATGATGACAATGCTGGTGAAAGAAATGGGCTGTACCCTTTTTTGCTTTTTGTTGTTGTGGTTGTTTCACCCTGACAAAGAACCAATCAAGTGAAAAATTTGGAATTGATGTAATATTTGTCTTCTTCAAACGTGTGCATTTTAATTAACTATTAGTGACCACTTGACAGTTCTTCTGGTCTTTCAAGACATTCTAAATTCCAGAAAGATGGTGATGATCATAATAATGATGATACTGATAATACCAAGAACAACTACAAAAAAGGGGAAAATTTGTGTTGTCTCCCCCGCTGACAATGATTTGCTGACCATAATTGCCATTGTTAATGTTGTTATCAGTTGATCAGACAATACATGTGCCTTGTACATATGAACAAAGACTGGTTTAGATTTTCCCTTGAAAAGTGATTTAATCTTGGGCTTACAAATTTGAATGCAGGTTCATTAAATCAGTTCTCTCTGTAATTTCAAAACCTTGTCAAAGAAGCTTCCATTTGGCATATAGCCCTATTAAGCTGATGACAGCTACTTTATTAGCTACGAAACACTGTGGCTGCTAAGAGCTACATTCTCACAGCTCAGAATTTAGGAATGAATAAAGACATACAAATGTTGTGAAGAGAATGTGAAGGATACATTTGTTCATTTACATCACTTGCGTACAACAATATGACACACAGTAAAATTGCACATGTGAATTAAAAGCCACAGCAATTTTTCATGCCAGCTCAATTATCTCACAGAATTGCACACAGTTATCACCATGCAGGTAACCATGAAGAAATCATGATTAGTTCTCACTCCCTGTCTTTTCTATCCATTCCTCTGCTTGTTCTTCTCTCTTCATATTGTGAACAACACCAGCCCTGATTAAGATTTTCCAGTTGGATGAATTTCTAGGTCTTTTTTTGCCACTTTGCTATGGCTTCAGCTTGGGTCAAGTGGGCCCCTTTTATAAAGCAATATGTTACCTTTTCATTAAGATCAAAGTACATGTATCAGTTTAAAGTTTTTTGTTCTGGCATCTTGTGATATGTGGTATTAATCATTACACCAGATTCATTTTGTGAAGGTATCCCTGCCAGTTTCACTTAGACTCTTTTCAGATGTTGGTTAAAATATGGCCATAGTGCTTTTTTAAGACCAACATTCCATTCTAGATTTTTTCTTGCATACCTCTACATTCCCATCTTGTCTCCTACCATCTGGACTCTTACAAAAAAAAAAATTCTTTCTACTGATATAACTATTACTGTTTTGGTTTGCTTTTTTAAAAAAAAAAAGTATTTAACAAATTGTTTTTTTGTTGTTTTTAGGTGTTTTGATGTTTTTGTTTTTTTTTTATATTGTGTTTTAATTTGCAAGCCTAGTTACTTTGACATCTGTTTGGTTTTTTATTCTAGCATAAAGGTGAACTGTTTGGTGTAAGCTCCAGTATTTGTGGGCTCTCTGTTTAATGCTTTCCCTTCTTTTTGCACATAGTCTAATACAAAACATCTTATAATTGTTTGGTCCTGAGATGTCTCTTAATGTGGCACATACATGAGAGAAGAGTTATGCCACATGTTCTTTTTTAAACTAAAACAAAACAACATGATTTTATGTTATTGCATCAAAGGGGAAAAAATGGGAGAGGGGGGAGTGAGATTATGTTATGACTGATCAGAAACTGATTTCACCTTTATGTATGAAATGCCTGAAATGAAGGGATCAGGCAAAGGAAGTCATTGCAGACATATGGGTGGGTAAATATCTGTAGCTTCTGCTCATATCTCTTCACTTAAGTTGCTCTTGACATGAAATTTTAGGAAAAAGAAAAAAAAAAGAATAGTAACTAAAGACTGTTAGTTAAAAATGTTTATTCAATGCACTGACTGGAAAATTTGGCTTGGATTACATGCAGTCTTATAAACCTAGGCAACTGGCTTTAAAAAAAAAAGGAAGAAGGAAAGAAACAAATGATAAATAATTACTAATTTTAAATAAAACGTAATATAGATAGAAAGAAAGAAAAGATATATAATATACATATATATAAATATATATATATGTATATATAAAGAGAGAGAGAATATATAATCTAAATTACAAAATAAGTAGGTAAATAAATGAGTAAATAAGTGATTTCATGACTATCCATGTATAGAATGTAAAGCTGAACTTGCATGAAGACTTTCTCAAACTAAGGAGGTTCTGGTTTCTGATCTCATTTCAAATGATCCTGTCTTATCAATGCAGTCTTGCTATGTCGCCTTCAGTTCTTTCTTCTCTATGTTTCTCATGTTCCAGTTGAGACAGGTGAAGGCAAGGAAACCCTGCAAACTGGCCCTGGTCACTCGCCTGATACCTATAATTATAGAGGAGAACCCAGCTAAACACCTTATCTTCTCACTCCTCTCTTATTATATACTATAATCTTCTATCAGACTAAGGGTTTATGCAGTCTCTTTCTCAGGCCTGTTCAGGCTTGGTGTCAAATGTGACCCTGACTAGCTTACCCTACTTGAGAAACAGTTCTGTCTGTTGTTTGAATTAGACTGTTTTGCTGTACAAGAGAGATGACTTTTTCTTCAAGGACACAGATGAAGTATTTCTGTTTATGTATTTTAATCTGTACAAGAGAGATGACTTTTTCTTCAAGGACACAGATGAAGTATTTCTGTTTATGTATTTTAATCTTGTCTAAAATGAGATATGGAAACGCAAATGGTACTGTGTGCTCAGATTCAGATTTTGAGAAGACTGGAGTTTCTCATTATATCCTCTGTGTTTTGATACCAGTGAAACTATACTTTGGCAAATTTTGATTTGTATTTTAGTTCTTTTGTAGGGCTATGAAAAAGTAGGCAGCACAAGCCTAGAAATATGAATGGGAGAGTGTGTGTAACAAAAAAAAAAAAAAGATGAAAAAGTCAACTTATGTACTATTATACATTTCAGCTCCTCAAATGAGATCACAATCTCTAGATTAAATTCAAATTTAAATTTTTGCATTCTTCATAAATGTGCTGCATACACTGAGATGGTCATGCTTTTTTGGGGAAGAGAAATTCTGTCTAATTCTGTCTGAAATTCTGGAAAAAGGCTATATTCTGTTTAGAGAGCGATTTTAGCCTGATTGGAATTTGTGCCCAATAACTTTCAAACTGCCAGATCTTCAGTCAACTTCAAATTCCGTTTGAAAACAGATTTGTGACATGGTTTCGTAACTGTATGATATGTGTTTGACCATCTTGAATATTGTTAAAACAGGATGTTGCAAGGTGGTTGTTTTGTGAGAATTTATTGTATAATATCTTGAAATAATGGAATCATACACTTTCATGGTTTCTTTCAAAGACAGCATTTCAATTTAAAGTATCTTTGGCATGTATATGCCATGGAAAGCCAGTGTGTTACATCTCAGCACACATTGGTCCTTTCAACTGATGGCACTAGTGAAATGGCTCAATTATTCTATTCGTTATGTCAGATGTGTTTCAATCAGTCATAGTTGATACCATTTCTAATGAAGATGTGATGTGAAACCATGGGAAAAGGGAGAGCATGCAAAGCCAACTAATTTGTGTCACTGGAACCAGGCAATCACCAGGGCCAGGCAGAATATTGTCCTGCAGACGAGACAGCTCACTGTATTTATTTGATAAGGGATGAAAATCTTCAGTTGTATCATAAAAATATGTTTTTAACATTTTTGGAAACATAATCTGCTAATTTAGATATGTATTGATCATATTATTATAGTTGCTTGAGTGTATCTTGTATGCCAATTTTTTTCATTGAAGTTCTCTTCCAGCTGGATATCCTTGTTTTTCCAACCAATCAGTATTGGCATTGTGCATTTATAGAAAAGATAAATAAACTGAAACTTCTGAAACATTCCCCATAAAAATTCAGAGTTTTTGATACTGTGATCTCAGCCATGCTCTCTTCTCTGTGCGTTTTTAAGATTTCTTAGTGTTTCACATATCTGTTTGTATTTTGCACTGTGTCAGTCAAGTGTTAACTGGAGACAATGTCAAAGGACCAATGTGGTCAAAGACTAGGTCATTATACATGTACTTCACATTTGAATTCCTCTCCAAATATTGTACAGCATAGTAAGAAAGTAAGAAAGCTTATATTGTCTTTTAGTGCCATTTTTGAAATATGAATGAACCCTAAAAGAGTCAGTAGAGACTCCTGGAAAATAAGGGTTTCTATAACAATTTTTAGTTATGTTTGAGAGATGACAGTTTAGGCTTGAAGAGCAATATCAGTCAAATACTTTGCAACTGCATTGTATGTTATTGGGAAAGTTATTCATAGGCAAAGTATAGTAAACAAGTCTTTGAGCAAATCACCGCGTGATGTCACTTCTATGGTTCTTATCATGTTGGCTACCTGGTATGCCATCATAGTTTCCCTTGGTATCTTTAAGGTTATACACTCCTTTTCTCTCGGTGTGTGGCACAGGTGACTGATGACTTTGAGACTGTCCTGCCAATTCAGCGACCCAACAGCCCAACCAGTGTCACCCCATACATGGACAAGATGTTCCACCATCTCAACCGACTGATCAAGGAACGAGATGATTGTGCAGAGGTCAGACTTGTTTGTTGTTAATCACAGTTTTTTGTGTGTGTGTGTGTGTGTTCATTTGTACACCTGTCCGAGTCTGAGCTTACCGTCAGAGCTATACACACTAACAAAGAAACATGCCAGGCTTAGGTCCAAATAATGAATTAGCCAAGACGATATGAGATAATCACTGCGCTGCCATTTGAAGAAAAAGGAGACCTTGTTGAGATGATTAATATATTTTTTCATTTGTTATTGTTGCAGTTACTGATGCCCATTGTCTAGTATTCTCTAATGTCAAGTTTTTGTCGTTTGTCCATAGCTCATGTGTAAATGACTGAGTCTATACAGTATTTGATTCATGTTTATTCTCTGATATCGTTTTTGTTATTTGCCCATAGCTCATATGTAAATGACTGATTATGCAATAGTTGCTTCATGTTTATTTGCACGATCACATGAAATGAATCATATGTCAAAGTTTTCATACATTGAGTTCTTGAAATGATACGAGAAATGAGCATATTTGGCTTTGATGTAATAACTATTTAACTATAATCTATCTATGCTGAGAAATTAATGCTCAAAGCTAATTCCATTACCTTTTGGAAATCAGATTTTCTCAATAAAGTCATATTTGACATCCAACTAATTTCACCTAGTCATATGACATATGTGCACTTTTATAAATAGGGGCACAGGCAAATAATCTCTCTTTTTCTCTCTCTTTCTCTCTCTCTCTCTCTGTCGACTAAGATTCTTTTGCATCAGTTCTGTTGTCTTGTTTGCATTAAAGTCAGTGAATTTCTCTGCTAATGAAAGTCAAACCTCTTCATATCTAGTGAGATATTTCACTCTGATTAAAGAAAAATTCCAGGAATCCAGAGCCAGAAGTCCCATTTGATTTCTCAAAATTCAAGATCTGGTCCACCTGCACATTACAGTTACAGTTAGGCTACACAACAGAGAAGAATGTGAGTGAATGTAAACTAATATTTTACTCATGTCTCCCCCTACAGTTGGCCTCTGATCTGGGCCAGGAGCGAGATTACTACATGTCCCAGACAGAGGGCAGACCAGTGGTGGACACACCCCAGCTCTCCCCAGACAAGCACCACTTAGCACTGGAGCTGGCAGAATGCAAGGCAAAGCTGAGACACATACGTCAAGAACTGTAAGTGTAAGCCTAAGCCTGTGGTGTTACTCATAACCATATGATTTTATAATTTATTTTCTGTTTTTTTTCTCCTTTATCTGACTGCTTTTTGTGCATGGCAAAAAATCAGTAGGGCTTGCATTTGAAAACTACAACATTAATGTGACTGACAAGTGATTTCTTGTTTGAGTCATTTGAGTCAGTGGAAATATTTTACATGAAGTCAGTTAGGCCATATGTTGATATTTTCTTTAAAAGTATTTATAGTTAATATAGAACAAAACAAATCAATAGGTCTTCATGATTCCCAGTCTTTCTTATTCTCTGTGCATGAACAACATTGTTTGATTTCCACTGTGTCATTAAAACACAGAGAGGACCGACAAGAACAACTGTCAGATGTGAAAGAAGAACTCCAGGAATGCATGAGTCACTGTGCACAGCTTAAGAATGAGGTGAGTAAACCACAGTAGAAGCTCAGACATTAGTGTTCTTGTTATAGAGTGAGTGAATTAGTTTGTCAATGGGGTGAGTAGTGAATGATGAGTGAGGGAGCAAATCAGTGAGAGGGATGGATAGGTGGAAAGGTGAGTGAATGGGTGATTGAATAAGTAGATGTGGATTGGGGGAGTGTGTGGTGGATGGTATTTAGTTTAATTTTTGGGGGTGGTTTGTCTGTTTTTCAGAGCGAAATTTTTGTATGTTTTGTATGTTTTCGTTTGTTGTTTTTTTTTTCACCTAACTTCACAGAATCAGAGCCACTAGGCAAAGATACAAAACCACATGAGGAGGGGTTCTTTAATGCTGTTTTAAAAACTTTGAAAATTCTAAGCATTATTTTAAGTAAACTTTGAACTTGTTTTACCCAAATAGAATGCAGCATTACTTCAGGAGGCCAGAACAACACGATCATTACGAGATGAATTGGACATCATGAAAGAGAAGGTAAATAAACTAAGGAGAATAAATGTCAAAAATCATTAAAAGAATTTGCCATGTATACTTGACTATTCATTTGTCAGTGTATCCATTTGTGTGTCTGGACAACTATCCATCCAGAAAATCCAACCATCCATGCATACATCCATTTATCCATCCATCCAGCTATACACCCACCTCTCTACCTGTCCTTCCATCCATCTGTTTGCCATCCAATGATCCACCTATCGTCAGTTTTTCATGAATATGTCTTTTACACCAACTGACCTCAATTTTTTTTTCTTTTTTTATTCTTCAACTTCTGCTCCATCTTGATTGTAAATGAATACTTCATTTTTGTCTCCACATTTTGACAGGCTTCTAAGGTTGATGTATTTGAGAAGGAAATTCTGAAATACAAGGAAAGGTTGAATGAACTGGAGTTCTACAAAGCAAGAACAGAAGTGAGTAGTTAATTTGTGAAGTCTCCAGCTGTGCCAATCAACACACCTGTTTTTACTTCAGGGAAATTTTTATCAAGGATACCTATGTGTTGTATTATCAAAGAAACAAAAAGTTTACATTTATGACAAAATAAATGAGAAATATCAAAAAACATGAGGCCAACTTATAATTTAGTACATTGCACATGTATTACAAGAAAGACCGTTTTTTGTGAGGGTTTGTGCTGTTCTTTTTTCTTTTTTTGATGAACCTGCAGTATCAGTCCTGCTAATGACAAAACGCTAATACAAATACTGCTGAAATCTTTGGGAAGATATTAAAATACGTCATATCAAGCTAAAATTCATAGTAATAAAATATAGTGAGTTATGAAATGTGCACAGTGCTTTTTACCAAATGACTACGGAAACATAAGAGACAAATATATCTATTCTACTAAGGGCAAGGCTCTAAATCACATTCGTGGTATTGGAATTGACCATGTCATAATTGTTAATAAAACTAGTGAAAGTGCACTGTATATTGTGAAATAAAAATGTAATAACTTCCTCAAAAAAATGGAAAAACAAGGAAATAAGCATGAGTTTATTTGATTTTCTTGACAAAGACAGCTATACACTCATAGAATAACATACTCTCTCGTTCAAATATGAAAACTTCACATAGCATATGCATAGACTTGTTGACAGAGGCAGGGACACTTGTTTTATATGAAATGTGCACAGTGGCTAATTTCGTTGTCAGGTGAAATTTACTTGTGAATGATATACATCTTCTAGTTAACTGATCTTCTAGTTAAATAAGCCTTGTTTATATGAAATTTGCACTATACTGGTTACAGATGAGATACCTAATTATATTGAAAATGGTCCTCAGGAACTGAAAGAAGACAACTCCATTCTGGAAGAGACTAAAGCTATGCTGGAAGACCAGTTGACCAACAGTAGAAAGAGAATAGAAACAGTAGTAGAGCTGGAGACTGAGCTGGGGAAGTACAGGCAGCATGTGGAAGAACTTACAAGGGTAACATGTTCAAATTAGCAAACTGTTAATGTTGGCTTTTTCTTGGATGTTCTGATTTCTGTCACTTATTTCCTTTGTCACAAGGCACTTCACTTTTGTCTTCCTTTTTTTTTTAAATCTCCTTTCTTTCTTTTTTTTTTTTTTTTTTTTTGTTCTTTTCTTTCCTCCAGTTGCCCATAACTTATGGCCTCATCATTGACCTGCCAGTCCACCCATTCATCCATTTACCCATTCATCAATTGATTCATCCATCTCATTAAGCCATCCTTTTTATTAATCCATCCATACATGTATTTCATTAATCCATCCTTTTCATTAATCCATCCATCCACTCATCTGTCCATCCATCCATCCATCCGTCCATCCATCCAGTCATTAGCTATTGTATCTTAATCTTTATCCAACTTTGTATTAAAGCACAATCTGAGTATGATTTCAGCAATAGGCACATTTCTTTACTGAGACTGTAACTTCTTGAACGGTTTTCACTCTTTGTTCCCATATCTCCTTATTGCAGGACAGAGGTGCAGACAGAGAAAAGATTGAATACTTAACTGAGGAAAATGCCCGACTTGAATTTGAGAAAAAGTCCAGTATGAATGAGAGCGCAAGCTTGGAAACTGAACTGCTGGCTGCAAGGTCTAGAATTGGCAGTGAGTGGTTTTTTTGCCCAATGAAATACTAAAGTATGTTTTTTTTTTTTTTAATACATTTTTTTTTGTGTCATAACAATATTAAGTGGTCGTTTGTTTTTGTATTTGAATCAATGCACAAATTTAGCATCTATGCTGTTCATGTTAAAAAGAAAATTTTTTTGTAAAGTAACATAAAGTGGTATCAGTCTCACACTACAAGTGTATTTTGTGATAACTCATAGGCCATAGATGAGTTCTCAAAAGTACAGACAAGCAAACTATCTAACAAATGAAGTTTACATGCAAATGCAAAATTCTCACAAACAGAATTTTTTAAAAAAAACTCAAAACACTTGTTGTTTATTATATCGGCAGTTATTGTAGCCATAAAGAAGTGAAATATCCTTACTGCTCTTTGCCTATCTTTCTGTTTGGAGGTACATCCTGTAGAATGATTTTTTTCTAAGGTGAAGCATTGTTGTAAATAAACAAGGAGTGCGATAAAGCAAAAATGAGCAAAATTCACTTCATAAAAGACATGCACTGGTTACAGAAATTTAGAACTTAGCCAGAGACAAAAGACTCATTCTAATCAAAAGTCACTGAAGAGCTCTAGTAAGTCTGTGCTAAAACTACATGTTACAGTGGCGGTGTGTTTGGTTTACCATGAATAAATATAACTTTGTCTGTCATTCTTGATAATGTTGTATGAAAATGGTGTGAATATTGGACATTGAAGTATTCATTGAGGCTTTCTTATTTTATTTTGGGATGCAAGGCAGTTTTGGCAGCCATTGTCCTCGTAGAGAAAAGTATATTAGGAGTCTTTGATTGAGCATGCAGAAGAATTTCTTTCCTTACTGTCTGCCAACCATGTGACTCTTGAGACATGGCAACCACAATTCAACTTTATCATTTTCTGTGCATTAATCTTCTTTCAGATATGGGATCCTCTCTATCAGAACAGCTGTCAGACACCTCACATGCACGCATTCTTCGACTGGAGCTGGAAAATCAACGGCTGACAGCCAGACTTGCTGAGATGAAAGAGACATCCTTAATACAAAGTGCTGAGATCAGTCTAGAGCTGGAAAAAGAAAACCAGAGACTGTCCAAAAAGGTTATCATACACTCTAATCTCTGTTTTGTGAAGATTCTTTGTATGAAGACTTTCTCATGATTCAGTTTTTCCCATTTATTCTAGAAAATTGCAAGAAGGATGTCCATGGCAAATATGGGAGTCTTTCAGTGGTAGTGGTAGTGTAGCTTTCTGTGTGTATAAATATACCTGTATTCCGAAATATACACTTTTTGTGACCAGATGTGAATCACCTTTCAAGACATACCAGAATGTGCATTTGTATCGTCGGGCTCATCATCTGCTTTAGAAAGCTAGTGAAAAGAAAAGCTAGAAGTGACATATACATATTATTCTTGTTTAAAACCTCACTTTGATCAAGAAATTCTGCACTATCACATCTTACGTTATCATGTCTTCTCTTGTTCAGATTTCAAATATCTTTATAGTGATTTAACCTATATATATGTCACACCATGGGGTGAGATGAACCAGATGTCAAGCCTTTCTTAGATAGGGTTATTGATATTAATGAAAATTGATTAACTTTAGTTAAAATATTATTTAGCTACGACTCTTCCATGCTAATATATACATGTTCAAAGTTAACGTCTTTGATCCCATCGTCTATAAAATTTGATGTCCTTTTGGAGTTCCATTTGACATTCATCTTATTTCACCTGTGGGTGCGACACTTGTGCTTCCATATAATTCTTCCTTACACCACCCACAGGTTGAGAAGCTACAGTCAAGTGCCCTTGACTCCTCCCAACAAGCCATACAGCTGGAGGGAGAGCTGGCCACAGTCAAGGAAGAGAGGGACCGCATTTTGAAAACTCTAGACGCAGTGAAGGAGAACAGCGACAGGCAGGTGCGAGAGCTGGAGAAGGAGAATGAGCAGCTGTCCCAGGCCTTGGACAATATCAGGGAACGCAGTGAGAAGACAAACGACATGAAGGCAAGTGATGATAAACTGCAAACTGCTTTTGTTTTTCACATAGGATCTTACAAGCACAGACAAGCCAAATAACTAATAAATGAGGTTCATGTGAAATGTATACTTCTTTAGTTATATGTGTATGTATTTTAATGAGATTCTAAAAGCAAAGTAGCCCTAAGAATGCCAATTGACTCATCTAGGGTTTATGGTTTCTATCATGATATTGATACCCATGTTTAGGAAATGACAGTCTATGCTTTAAGCTAACACAGTGTAAGATTACCATGTTCTGACACTGTGTGCTTTTTGGAAGGAAATTCCAAAGCAAAGTATAAATTACTAAGTTAGCTCTTGGACACTTCAAGACCTTATAAATAAGATTTGTGTGAAATGCACAGTTCTTGGAAACAAAGATAACTAAATCTGTTCAGTGCATCAATTCAATGGGCAAGTTTTATTACATCAGAGAAATAAAATAGCCGCTTTCTTCTTTTGAAGGTATATGAGTGTTCATGACAAGTTCTGAATTTCATCTTTATATCCATTTTTTTTAAATCACTTATGATCTGAGAACCATTAGGGACAGAAAGTAAAATTAATGAGCCTGTGATTTTCAGTCCACCATCTTATCTCATACTTTTGCAATACTTTTATTGATTTTTTAGTATGTTCCGTTTAAAAAAAAAAAAAAAAAAGAAGTGGAGTTAAGGTGGCACTGCAGAGCTAATAGGTCTGTTGTAAACTTTTCAGGTGAAAGATCTGGAGAGAGAAAACAAGCGACTACACGAGACAGTGTCAGCCAAGAACTCACAGCTGAACAAGCTGGAATTTGACAGCCGGCAGTTCCAGCGAGCCAGCCATCAGCTGCAGGAACAGGCACAGCGGGTCAAGGAGCTGGAGCAGGAGAACCAGAGCCTGGAGAAGGAGAATGGGGAGTTACATCAGAAGGTAGACAAAATTAAATCAGATGATTCACTTCCAGTAGATTTTCAGCAACCATCAATACTTGACATCAGTTTTTTGTAGTACTAATTCTTTTCGTACCACTGCTTGGGTTTCTCCATTCTTCATGGTTGTTTAGGAATGGGTATTATATGTCCTTCACATAAGCTGTAGTTTGGCTTTCATTATTTTATTGTAGTGCCATATTGGAAGCAACAGAGGGAACCATGCTAGTATGACACAGCCTGATTTAGGAACAGGAAAAACCCTTTTCATGGTACAAAATGAGTGGGTCGAGCTTGAATCTGACTATGCAAGATCTGAATTATCCAAAATTACACAAACAGTCTTTGAAGTAAGTAAAAATGGCAATAGGAAATATCAGGCCAAAATGCAATTGCATTCAAATGTTTACACCTATTACAATAAAAACAAGATCTAGTCAAAAATAAAGACCAAGTCAGTTTATCTGGATTCTTTTTTTTTTTTGTATGCTCGTCATATCACACAATTGTTTATACTCAGTCAGTGGTCAACTCAATCATACAATAAATGCATGCAATAAAACAGTACCACGATATTGTGTTACCATTTTGCTTTATTTCTTGAAAATAGAATTAAAGTGTACCTAAAAATACCAAATTTTGCACTGTTTTTTCTTTTTTTTGCAACACCACCATATAAAACTCACCATTCTGTTTCAGGTGGAAACTCTACAGCACACAGCTGACAAACTAGAAGGTGTGGAACAGGAGAACTCTGATCTGAGCCTCGAGAACCGCAAGCTACAGAAGTCAGTGGAGACGCTCCAGGCTGCCTCACAGCGGAGGGAACAGCTGGAACAGGACCACATCTCACTCACAGTGGAGCACCAACGCTTACAGGTAAGGATAAAATCAGGGAGATGATTTTCTTCAAGCCAGTTTTGATTGTTACAACCACAACAGAAATATAACATTGCTTTGACCTCATGCCCTTTCCATAAAAACTCGGTTTACAGAAAATTCCAATTTAGCTTTACAATCTCGCTTTAACACACTGCAAACAGTCAGCTTTTGTGATCTCTTTGTGTACAACATGCATTTGTTATAGAAGGAAATGATGCAGTAGGCAGTCTTTTTGGATTTGGGAAAATTATATTTGAATAGGTGGGGAAATATGTATATTGTTATGAAAAAAGACATTTTGTTGAAGGGCATTAAAAATGGCCATGCAGTCCCTGATAGATGAACTATGATCTCAGATATATTAGTTATTCAAGTTTCAGTTCTCATTATCAGGATAAGCATTTCATCTTAGTCCAGCCAAATTCTGTCAATGAACCATATGCATGACATATGTGAATTACATGTTTTGTCTCTGTCTCATAGCGGGTGCTGGAGTCACTGAAATCTGAGTCAGACAGAGCCCTAGAGCTGGAATCTGAGAAAGACACATTGAATAAAGAATTACAGCAGCTGAGGAAGTCCCTGGAGGGACAGAAGACACAGAAACTCAAGCAGGAACAGATGGAGTTTGAACTGATCGACATGACCAATGAAAATCAGGTATGCCATAGCAAGTCACTTACAATCCATCATTTCAAGTTATAGCAGATATTGCTCTTGGTAACTTGATTTGAACATATACTTCATAAGTTTGGAAGTAACCTAAATGGCAAAGGGGAAATTTGGTTTTAGCTGAGATTTAGATTATTCTGAGAGAGTTAAAAGAAAACAGACAAATTCTTTCTGAGTCTAGATTTGAAAATAGTAGAGAACTGGAAGCAGCCAGTGGTGATATGGAAGTCATCTCTGTATGTCACTGTTTTCAGTCCACTGACTTGGAGTAGTTTGTCAGTCCATGCTGTGATGTTACTGGCCCATTGTTTTCCCCTCAGCGCCTACAAAAGAACATGGAGGTGACCACACGGCGGCTTCATCAGCTGGAGAAGGACAACATGGACATTGAGGCAGAGAATGAGCGACTGAACCAGGAGCTGGAGAGTCTGAGGGTGACATCTAAACGGTTTGAAGACAAGGACAAGGAAGCCTCACAGCTGGAGGGAGAAGTGCAGAAGTTACAGAAAGACAAGACAGCTCTGGAGAAAGAGAACAGGTAAATAGCCATGTTTCCTATGTCACTAGAAAGAGAAATGACATGCCCCAAAGAAGTGAAAGAAAGTTACCAGTCTCAAAAAAGTGAGTTTGGAGAAAATTGTAGTCATTGTATTGTCATGAATCAGTTGTCATAAAAATGCATACTTTGTAATTCTAAAATACATTTTTTTGAAGGAAAAATCAATATGGGAATGACTGATTTAATCATGTTATGATCATTTCATGGTCATTCTTCCACAGATATATCAGAAAGTGATAAAAGTATAAAGCTTTAAGCATGAGAATGGCTAGTACCATTACAGATCTATAAGGATGATATGCCAGAAAGCTGTGGAATACATACTTGAATGCAAGAGCTTGTTCAACAGATTGAACAGCTTGTCATTCAATTAAAACCACCTGCCTATCTGTCTTTGCCATAGAAAACTCAAACAGAGTTCTGAACTGAAGGACTCATCATTGGAAGAGATCAATGCTAAGTTCCACAGCTTAGACCAGGAGTGCAAGTCACTGAGACAGTCGGTGGATAAGATGAAGGAAACCTGCAATAGGGTCAAAGACATGGAGAAAGAAAACAAAGAACTGCTGCAGGAACTCAACACTGACAGGAGAACATTAGCAACATTACGAGAGGTAAGCTTACATATAATACCAATCAAAAATCTGTACACTCTATCACTTGTTGTGCCACTAAGTGAAATGAATCGCATGTCAAATTTTTCATGTGTTGAATAATTTGTGTCAATGGAAAAGGAAATGAGTGTACTTTACTTGATGAAAAATAACTCCTTATGTTCAGAGTTACTTCCTGTTCCCCATAATCAGTAACATCCAGTGTTCTCATTGAAACCCACTACGATGTTCAACTCTTTTTCTTGGTCATATAACATTTACCTGCCATTCAACTGTTGTTTTCTTCTTTTTTTTTTTTTCCACTTGCTTATATTGCATTTTTTGTTTGCTAGTGTAGCTGTAATATCCATTATCTGGCTGTTGTATTTTGTCTTTGTGACAGGCTTGCCACGACATTTTGGTGTAGTTATTCTACTTTGCACCATGTGACAACAAGCTGATACATAATAAAAATGCATGATGGATTTTACTGAAGAAATGTGAACATCATGCGGAATATGGGGAAGGCAGAAATGTGAGAGAGCAGTAATCACAGAACAAATTTTAACAAACAAATCAAAAGCTAAACAGTCAATGTAGCCTGCGCTCAACCTTGATAAAAAGTTTACTACTAGAAAATCTTGTCCTTTATATTCATGTGTGTGGTATAAAAAGACTTTCAGGAATCCAGGAAGACTTTCTAATGCGAGCTTTGATCAGGGACTGATGCCCCATTAGAGAGTAAACTCATCAAACATCATCATGTAACAGAGTGAAATAACAGAGTTTTATATAGTGATAGTGTTTGTTCTCTATCTGTGGCCTAGGACTTGGTGAATGAGAAGATTCGCTCCCAGGAGTTGAGCAATGAGCTGGAACAGCTGACTGGAGAGCTGGAGAAAGTCGGCATCAATACAGAGAAGTTGACCATGGCTGAGCAGACAAAAGATGCCAAGTGAGTATCCTACTTATATTTGACCTTTAGTTAACTGACTAAGTCCTGAGATCTGCATCAACTATTTCCCTTGAACCCTGAGAATTTTTGGGATTTTTTTTTTAAATGCTGGAAAGAAAACTTGATCCTTTTTGAATGAACTTTTTTTGTAGTCTTATATAATGAATATGAAAATAAAATTAACATCTTGTCACACATTTGAGTCAACCTTATCATCTTGCTCAATACAATAAAGCTACACTAATTTTGGCTTAGAAAAATACAAGTACATGCAGAAAAAACAAACAGTATATTGTCCAACAGAAATTCAAAGTATAATAACCGCTGGCCAAAATGAAACAGGAAATGAACTACATAAAGAAATATTTGTCGTAAATCTATGATTGCATATGGTGGGATGTTTACTGCAAGTAGAAATGCAATTGCAAGTGGTGTACCAGTCTGCAGGTAGCATAACAGGGCTTATGAAGTAAATGAAATGTCAATGGTATCCTTGTCTTGTCATTTATGGCCCTATCCTCTTCACTGTGCCTCACTGATGGATTGGATAGAGCAAATTCAGAGATGAGGAATAGGTCTCTCATAGATAGTTCTTCATGAACTGGGGTATTTGTCTGGTTATTATATCTGAAAGTGTCAGTAGAAACAGTTGGAATGTCAAAGTTTCTACGATGACATATCATAATCGTGTCTAAGAACAATGGTTTATGCTTTAGGATGAGTATCATGTTGTTGTTATAAAGTGCACTGTTTAGAAGGGCATTCTTGTGCAAGGAATGATGTTAGTCTTTGGCCACATCAACCCCTTGACATTTCTAGGTCAATATCATATTAAAAATGGGAATATTTGATTTCAGACTGTTGTATTGTACATAAATTTGTTACTTTTAATGAGGAAAAGGGAAAGTATGAACGGATTCAGTCTTTTGTGGTTTTACAGTTGATGCGGGATTTATGAAAAAACCCAAATCAGTCAGCCAGTTCTCTCTTTCTTTCTTCAGTCTATAAAAATCTTTATCAGTCAGTCTTTTTATCTTTTATTGTCATTTTTCATACAGTATAAAATTGAAATACTCTATCACCAAATGAAAGCTTTATCGACCAGCCTTTATCTTTCAGTCTTTTCCCTTTTTTGGGGGGGGGGGAGTTCCTCCTCAGGCAGTACAGAAAGAAGTATAAAAAAAATTGAATGAAGAGACTGTGCCACTAAATGGGTCCAATACTAAATATACCAGACTGATATTCTGATATGGCGAAGCCAGCAGAGGCGTGCTGGTGGAGACAGAATGGCAAAACTGGAACTGGAATTTCAATAAAGCTTGACAACCAATCTTTCAGTTTGCCATATTTCAATCCCCCCTTTTCTCAACTCAGTCATTATAAAATTATGATATTATACCATCACATGAAAGCTTCATCAATCAATATGTCAGTCTTTAATTCTTCCATGTTTTTTACCCTAGGCAGAAAAAAAAAAGACTATTCCACAAAATGAAAGCCTTGACAGTCAATCTTTCATTCAGTCTGTTATAATTATTTCAATTGCCTTTTTTCCTATCTCAGTCGGTATAAAGCCTTGGAGACAATGATGGAGGAAACCCTGAAGAAGAGTAGCGAGCTAAAGGATGAGAAGATCCAGGCTCTTGAGACCAGGCTGGAAGAGTCCAAGAACAGGAACAGCAAGATCCAGGAGGAACTGCGAGCGGCCATCAGGGAAAGGGAGGTGCTGAAACAGAGGCTGGAAGAGGGAGGAGAGATAGGAGAGAAAGAGAGGGAGAGATTAGATGGGCGGGAGAAGGAAAGGTGAGGAAAGCCATTGTCAGAACAAATGTTAGATCTGACATACATGTTATGCTGTTTACCAATGGATTTTCATTTTGCAAAATATAACACAACGGTCCAACCGGCAACTAATCAAACAATTCAAAAAAAGCAAATAACATATACAGCGAACTTAGATCTAATATTGATGTTAATTCTCTGCCAAAATTTCAAGCCCGCTTGGCTCTTCGTCGGGGCAATAATAAAAACATATAAATTGTAAATAGAGTATTGCTGTACATGAAAGAAATGTTAATTAAATGATTTGTTTGTTTATAGGAGAGGCTTTTAAATGTTAATTAAATGATTTGTGTGTTGTATAGGAGAGGCTTTTAAATGTTAATTAAATGATTTGTTAGTTGTATAGGAGAGGCTTTTAAATGTTAATTAAATGATTTGTTTATTGTATAGGAGAGGCTTTTAAATGTTAATTAAATGATTTGTTTGTTGTATAGGAGAGGCTTTTAAATGTTAATTAAATAATTTGTTTGTTGTATAGAAGAGGCTGGATTATTTACCAGTGCCAGAAGATTTCCGATTGTTCAAAATCATTCAAGATCTGATAAATCATCATGCCTGATCTTTACCAGCCATTGTTTCCAGACTGTTTTACTGGTTAGAAATGACCATAACATTTTTCCATTTTTGTGTGGCACAGGAGAATCAGCAAATGACCATGTATTTGCAAGCTGAAGATGTGTGATAGAAAAGTACAATAATCTGGAGTCATAAGTCATAAATATGTGTTGGACAAAGGATAAAAAAATCAGGAATTTCAAAATAGGAAAACATAGTTCCTTATTGCAGCCCATGCTGAGCAATAGTGCTGGGTGGAAATCTGGATCTTAATTTGGATAACTAGTTCCACAGTCCAACTTAAATAATTAAATTTTCCAATTTATCCAGTTCATTTACCTGATTTTGACATGATTCTGTTCTTCAATAAAGTGCCAAAATAAAGCAGAGAAAAACATGCAGAAAATACTGGAGAAGCCATTGAATGAATGAACATGGGAGAGATTTTCTCTTGAAAATATTATACATGTATTAAGATGATGAAAAGGTCAAGCTAAACTCCTGATATAGGCCGGCATGTTGACTAGTGTTTAGTATTGCTTACATTTGGTATGTGCTCGTGCTGTAAAATTGGAAATAAAATTAAACAAAACCAAAACAATGAAACAACAATTCACTATGCTGCACTATGCAATAATGTAGATCTAGTCACTTCACACCGGGGGGGGTGCCACCGCGGGCGTTGAGCAAAGGCAAGGCAAATCCACATGTGACTGCGATGCGACTGAGCGAGCGGGCAGACGGACCAGACGCATGTTATTAGCAAGGAGTTTAGATCTAGATCTACAAAGCGGCTCGCTGTAGAGAATCGATGAAAACAGATAAAAATCCAGTTGTTAGAGCTAGTTATTATGAAGTGTCTCTTCTCATGCAAGTAGGGCCTCGCAGGCAGGATTTCAGACAGGTTAACTGTTACCACAGATTGACACTCATTGATAGACTCGAACTGTTAGCTCTAGCTATCGAGCTCTCAATAAAAAAGTTGAAAAATCAAGGACTAGATCTAGATCTAGCTCTGTCGTTTGCCGCTGGGTCTTCAACTGGTTCAAGTACCGAACTGGTTGTGCTCATTAACTATGACAGACTACACTGCAAACTAAGCTTGAAACATGATTAATGATACTTTGTCATGTGTTTGTACATGTATTTGAAGATGTTGACATTATTCTATTTCTTAACAAACTATGAAAATAAAGCAACAAAAACATGCAGAAGAATTAGAGAAGCCATTCAGATCTACATGTATTACGGCGGTGCAAGAGTCGGACTGTCCTCGTATAGGTCAGCATGTTTAATAGTGTTTAGGACTGTATAGTATATGCTCGTGTTGTAAAATTGGCCATAAAATTAAACAAAACCAAAACAACGAAACAGCAGTTCATTATGTTGCATTAAGCAATTAGATCTAGATCTAGTGCTAACGGCCTGGATTTGTGATGAACTGAGGAGCTAAGTGTGCATGCCGTCCACAAGCGGGGCAGACACAAAACTGCGACTGAGCGGGCGAGCTGGTGGACAAGACCAGTCGTGTATTATAGTTAGATCTATAAGGTAGCCACGTGGCTCGCTGTGCTAGGGTAGATCCAATTTAAGAATAGAAATTAAATTGCAAGTTGCTGCCCAGATGAAAACGGATAAAATCCAGTTTATAACCAGTTATTACGAAGTGGGTAATTTGAAAATCCAGTTTATCAAATTCCAGGTCGATGCCCAGCACTACTGAACAAGCTGCATATGGCCTTATTTTTTTCTCTAACATCTTTTTGGGACACGGTGAATTATGTGAGAGAAAATACGGTACAAACAAAAACATATCATAGGACAAAAAAACGTACAAAGTTCACATATATATGTCAATATAATTATGTGGAAAAGAAATCAATTGTTTTCGACAGATGATATTTTTAAAAATATTAACAAACAATTCTTGTAAAAGTCTATGTTTTTGACTTAACCAGATTCTTTAACTCACTTAGGCCTGCAGCTCAAAATGACATTTCCACCCATCAGTGTCTTTTCTCACCTAGCACAAGCACACATTATGTAGTTTCATGAAAGACCCACAGAAACAAAATGAGCAAAGATCTATAAATTTGTTTATGGCTTGAACCACTAGTGAGACATTATAACCATCATGCAGAAAAGCAAAAAATATATCAATGGTCTTGGGCACAAACCATCTAATTCCAAAAACACAAATTTTACCGGAGACAGAAAAAACTTCGTGGTTGAGAGCGATCTCTGACTTAGATGGTTTGATCACATGACAGTTTGACTAATTTCTATTGGTCTGAGGGCTTAGATATTCTTAGAC
>JBCEWB010342421.1:0-40320 GCA_039654565.1 Peronia peronii | reverse complement strand
AACTGTAACATTTCATCTGAGGCAAAAACAAAAAGAAACTTGACACAACAAAATGATGTTGCACTACCCCTTTAAAGACTTAAACTTATTTGTTTATTCTTTCAGAACACAGCTAGATTAATACATTACATACACAGGACCTGTCATAGATAGTCTCTAATGTTTGGCAATGGTTACTGACAGAATCAAGCTGTATTCTGTTTGGAATACAAAAATATGAAAGTTGCATCAACCCATATCATATTCTGAGTCTTGTTTTGTGCACATATTTACTATAGGGTGTAAGCAATTAAAAAATGTTATTTTAATCTTTCTTTCAATAGCTTCTTAAAAAGAAAAAACTCACCTTGAGGCTTACTTGGTGTTTTTCTGTCAAACAGTGAATCATCTTTTCTTTTCTTTTTTTTTTGCAGAGTGCTGGAACAGGTGGAATTTGAGAAACACTTTCAGTCCCTGCCCAAATTTAATCCTGAGGAAGGTTTGTCAACCACTCCCCTGCCTCAGTCTCCCCGCAGCATCATGAGTGTCTACAAGCAGAAGAAAACTTCCAGTCTGCGTGAGCATCACATTCTTTCTCTCCCTGATTGTCGTGAATAGATCATCTTTCTTTCTTCTTTTTTTTTTGAAAAGTATTTTGCTTTTTTTCAGAAATACAATAGTACTAGGTGATCAGATTCAAACTGGAGGTTTTTTTTATTACAGTTCCGTTGTTTTGGTGTGAATTTTGTGTTTTAGTTCTCATTATAGGACAGTGAAGCAATAGAAGAATAAGACTAGACTGGTAAATATGGCAGTTGCATAAATAAAATGAAAAAATGACTTAATATCTTATGCATTTCCACTCCTCATATGCTTTATTTCCTGTGAATTTCCTTTGTTAATGTATGAAAGTTCTAAATTTAAGTCACTCTGTATGTTGTAGATTCCCAGTATAGTGTTATGTGAAGATAATGGGAGATCTTACACATAGCATGAAGTAGTAGGATTTAAGCACACATTGAAAGTATGATAACATTTACTCTTCCCAAAAAGCTCATGTGCTGGTGTTGTATTGACATAGTTCTAACAGTAGAGCAGTGCAGGTATTGTAAGCTGCTGAAGTAACAGCTTCTTCTTTTTTCAAAAGAATTTGCATAATCAAGAAAGAATGCTAAATACATTTGAATTATCTTCCATTTCTTGAAGGAAGCAAACATCCCATTATACTCCACTTTCGTTTTTGAACAATTTTTATTAAATTTGTTATGGTTTCTATGGAAGCTATAGATTATTTGCAAGCCTAGCAGTATTCAGGAACATATACAAAACTGCTGTCCAGGGTAGTCTTTATGAACAGTATTTTGTCATTTTTTAAAAGACTTAAACTCACTGGTTTTTTTTGTAGATTCACCATCATAACTTTGCCCTGATAATGTTGATTTTTTTTTTGCTATGTTGATCACAATGTCCTCATCTTGTAAAGAAAGCTTTTGTGTCCTTAAATATTTTATACGATGTCAGTAATCTTGTCTTGCCTGTGTTTCCCTCCACCAGCCAAAGAAGGACTTGATGACTCCCAGAAATTGTCCAGTGAATCAGAAACGACTACACCCACCCCAAAGAGCCCAAAAACTCCGAAAGGAGCAGGTGGAGGACGGATGGAGGAGGACAGAAAGTTCTTTGGTGAAAATTTCATTATGGATCTTGCTAGCACTGGAGCTGTGGGCTCAAGAGTATTTGGTAAGTGCACTGCCATGATAATATTGAAATGGAAAGATCCTGTGTCGGTACTGGACATGTATGATTCCACAATGATCTTTATCGTAATTAATTTCAGGACCTTATCATGTTACAATTTTGAGCCATCTTCTCTAGCTCGTAGAATTTTTTTATCATGGTACAATTTTGAGCCATCTTCTCTAGCTCCTAGAATTAATGACTTCAGCTTGTGATCAGATCAGTGTTATAAAACATCTGTGTAGCAGGAAGGATATTTAACTCTCAACAGTTACTCCTAGACAAAATTGAGAATAGACAGGCTGGCTGGCTTGATATAAATTCCTGTTCATGGGAAATCCAGTATAGCAATGTCTCAGGTTCAGAGGGTGGATAAATTAAATAATTGCATTTGTAAATTCCCTTTATACAAATATGTGATTGCTCAACAGATTTTGAAGACCTGAACTCACCACGCACTCCAAAGACACCGAGCTCCCCGGGCACACTCTCCAATCGTCGTATCCTTGACCAGCGACGTCAGTATGTCATGCAACTGTTTGACGAACATGGATGGTATCCGACAAGTAAGTTTATATGACAGAGCGGGCAGGAGTCCCTTTACTGCCTTGGTATTTTTTATCTATTGATCATTAAAGGATTTACCATTATCAGTTCTGAGCCACCTTTTCAGATCACTAAATGTTGGAATTGGCTACAGCAGTAGGAAACACTGAGGAAACAATATCTGAGTTTCAAGCTCATTGACCTTTTCAGAGTTTTAATTTATATGTATTTCACAAGAAAATATGAAATCTGATCCAAAGTTGTGATTTTGACTTTAAAGTTAAATGAGTCATTTGTCTTGCAGCCAGTCAAAATGAGACGTATGTTGATTTTTCACCATATAGGGTTTTTGGTATCAGGTGAAAGCTTATTTCATACCCTTTCAGGTGGTGAAAAAAGTTCTGAGCTAGCTTTATCCTAGCCAGAGATATTGCAGTTTAAAGAGACAAGGGAAGACCCCCAGCTATGACCGAAATTCTGAGAAAATCGAGTTTAATGAACAGTTGAATGCATAAATTTACATACCTACCTCATAAAAACCTATTTTAATGAAGAAATATTTATAAATTGAGAATAAGACTGATATTGTCATGTTCAGAAATGAATGTACTTTCGATTTCTGTAATTAAAAAAATTCGATGTCTGACCCCCCTCATGACACTGAAAGCCCAATTTCTTGGTTCTAGCCCAGTGACTTACGTCTCATTTTGACTGGCCGTGAGACATTTGTATGTTAGTACTTTCACAGGATAGAGGTAAATGGTTTATCTTCTGACAAAAAGAAAACCCCTAAAATCATACAATATGTGGATAATCACCTTTCTTAAAGATTTTTCTATATTGGACATTTTGAATACTAATGGTGTTATTATTGCATTTAGTCACTGAAATATTCATTGGAGATTTGAATTGGATGGTTTATTTATTAATTTATTTATATTTTTGTATGTGAAATTATCAATATGACTTGTGGTTGTCCCAAACAGATAAAAAGGCATTTAGCATTATGTTTATCTCCTTACTACTGTAATTGATCTTTTCCTCACCCTTCCTGTGCCTTCTTTATATTTCTTTTTTTTTTTTTTCCTGTCCCAAAACTTTCTTTTTCTTTCTTTCTTTCTTTCTTTGCTTGCAATTATTTTAGATAGTGTCTTTTTCAGATACAAGTATTTATCTAATAATCTTTCTTTCTTATAAACCAGTGATGTGAAGGAGCCAAAAACAAAAAAACCAGTCATTATTTTTGCTCATACATATAAACACAAATACAGAACAGCATTTGTGTAAACAATATATTTGATGTTTTCAGGTCAAGCCACTGCTAATTTTCAGAACAAACATTCGGAAATCTTTCCCACCAAGCAATGTCTGCAGCTGAAAATCCGAGAAGTTCGGCAAAAAATGATGGCGTCAGTCTCGGTAGGTCCAGTGACTTGGCTGCTACACTGGCAGTAGAAGTAGTTCTAGTGGTAGTATAAGCAATACTAGATATTCTCCTATTCACAAAGCAGTGTTAATTATATGGGATGCAACCTTGTGTGACTTTATTAACGTTTCTCCCTGAAATGTTATGTTCTTTGTAGGTGAATGTCTCCAACCAGATTATTCCTGGCTATAAAATATAAATAAAATTAGTAGAAAATGTCATGATTTTTTTTTCCTCGATATTTTATTCTACCATTGTTACAGTTTTACCAGTTTCTGACAAGTTCAAATTTTACGTCATTTTCAAAACTCTGTATCAAAATAGAAAATTGAACTTTGAGGAATTCTGTTGATTTTATATGTAAGAGAATTCATTATTAACCATTTATGTTCAAATCTCTATGAAATTGGATAGTTGGAAATATTTTTTTCATAATTTCAAAAAAATTTCAAAAGTTTCAATCGTCAGCTTGTGTAAGGCTGAACTAATTCCAGTCTTCAGTAAGTTAACCTTAATGACAGAGTTATAACTTTAGAGTTCAGGAAGATATGGATGCTTTGTTTTTGAAAGAGAAGTTTTTGAGCTGAGCTGCTTTTCAGTATATTATCAGCAAATGTTAGCTTAGGCCTTGTAGAGTAGAGATAGTAGTGATAAGTAATTTGATCTTTAAAGCACAATCATTGACAGCTAAAGTTATTGCTATTTTATTATGTTCAGCTATTGTCAGTGCTTTGTCATTTACAAATACTCTCATCTAAATATGACTGATTTTACTCTGCTTTTAAACTAAGAGATGTTTCAGTTTCTTGTGCAACTTTTATCTGTACCAGAATACTCCAAAAACACCAACCACGCCATCAGCAGCCTCCTCCTCATCTTCGAATTCGGAGGAGAGAACTCAGGAGCCAGCTAAATCATCTCAGGCACCCGTGCCGTCACCATTGTCATCCCCCTCGGCAGGCCAGGCTGGATCGTCATTAGCTGTTCCCATGGCAACACAAGGAGGGCAGTCTATGCTGGGAGTGAGTAGGAGAGCCTCACCTTTGGCCAAATCTCCACTCGCCTTTAACAGTGTACAGTAACAAAAGAATCCAGAGCCTGACAGGAAGTGATATGCTGGATACAGTTTGGCTTCTCATAAAGGACCAAACATTCTTGGCCAGACTACCAGTAAGAACAGCAATTTAAACTACAAGTCTTTCTTTTTGCTTTTCCTCAGAGAGATGTTACTTTTAAACCGAGAACTTACAAACTGCTTGATATATTGACAAGACTGACACAGCTTTGTTTTTTTACCCCACATTTTTACTTTTATACCAAGAGGTGCAGAAATGGTCTCTAGTTACCATTTTATGACAAGGAAATGAAAGTGCCAATTTGAGTTAGTCAAGGATATCTAAGTATTGCACGATAATAAATTATAATGTACATTTTTCTCAGTCCCTTAGCTTCAGGTGAAATAATAAGTTTGCTAGGATGCAGAATTCTCATCTTGTAATGGTTTAAAAAGACTGCAGTTACTTGGCTTTTGTCACAACCAGATAATTTGTTGTTTTGTGATAAGATTCTTCAAGTTAAACATCCTTTTCATCTTTTCTAGGAAATCTGTGTGTTCATGCTTTGATCCGTTTCCTCATTGCTTCAAAATTCAGACTGGCTAGGAAAACTTCTGAGACTGTGCTTAGCCAAGAGTAACCACTTCTCATTGATTTGTATTAAAATAATACCTGAAAAGGTTTATAGCAGGTAGAGTCGTCACGGTCAAATGATGAAAGGCCTAGAAAATGGTCTCTCTTTCTTTGTATGTGCATGCAGGTCTTTTGTCAGTATCATGGTAGATGCATCTCAAGAGAGAAATGGTAGTGTTGCTTTGCTTTAGTTTTGTTTTGTTTTTTTTTAACATGGTAGAAACTTTGTGCAGCTCTGTGTAGGAATATATTGCTGTCAGATAATATTTCCTTTGCTTTGTCCGCTTATGATCAGTTTTGATATATAATGTGCTTGTTATTTTTTGAGGATGCATCGTCACAGCAGTTGGATGTCACCAGATACAATTTCTTTCATTTTTTAATCTTAATTTATTTTTTTTTTTTAGTTTATCTAATGATAGGTATTACTTTCAGCTTATTCATTACCTCAATAATATACCTTCATTGAGTATAAAATTTTCTGTTCATTTACAAAATTTTTTTTTGTTATTTCTGATGATAAGTGCTACTTTAGTATGTCAGTCATCACCAAGACATGTCATCAGCACATATAATCACTTCTATTTAGTTGCTTTTTTTTTTTCTTCTTTTTTGATGACAAGTTTTACTTCCAGCATTTCCATTATTTCCATTATCCATTATTTCCATAATTCCATCATTATTGATGTGTCATCATCAGATAGAACTTCTCTGTTGTTTGATATTTTTGTTTTCTCATGATAGGTGCTATCTTCAGTAAATCCATTGTTGTAGTAATGTGTCATCATAAGAAGAAAGTTCACATTTCATTTTTGTTTTCTGACAGTAGGTTAGATTTTGAATATGCCCATCATCACAGCAGTGTGTTATCATTTTAGAAGATTAGTTTGAATTTTGTTCACTTATTTTGTAGAAAGATTTCATGTTTAGTGTTTGTGTCCTTGTAGGCATGTGTAACTATTAGATGAGAATTTTTTTTTTTTTCATTGAAATATTGTAACTGTCAGATAAAGAGGTGTTTTGTATATTTTCACTGCATCAAAATACAAGTGTTCATTGTTTCCATCATTTTGAGAATATAGGCTTTGATCTCTGTCTTTTTGTCATCACAATACAATTGTTGTCCAGTGTATGTAATACTATAGGCATGTATCAAGTAGAACTTCTTCTCCATGACTTGTGCATTGTGACAGATTTTATGTTAATATAGGCATTATATTGGCTAGGTATTAGTTGTAGAAAGATCTTGTTTTCCATATTTTCAGAGATCACATTATGTTCAAAGTGTAAACCCTCTTTGGAAAATATAAGTTTGAGATAAGAACCATCTCAAACTTATATTATATGATTCTTATTTGCTTCATCAGTATCACATAGCTGCTACATATTAGTTTGAGACAGCACCTTCACTTTATTTTGCACTAGAGTTATATTATTATCATAGTACTACATCTTGCCTTTATATTGTCATCATTTGTCTTGTGACTGAGTGAGATAAGTGAAAGTCATGCAGAGTTTCATGAAGAAAATTGAATTTTCTTGACCATGGGATCAGAGAAGTTAACTTTGATTATGAAAATCTCAGCACTACAGCCATTTCTCAGTCCACTGACAGCTGTAAATTTACATGGAAAACTTTGATATCACACTCATTTCACACAGCTCGCAATATTTCATGTCATAAATACGTTAGGGTTTCATGTCATAAGTTGCTTAGCATTTCATGTCGTAAGTTGCTTAACATTCTTGTCATTACGTAATCTGTGTACTTTGTAGATTTCCTCACAAATTGGTCACAGTATCGTCTTCAGATAGCTAGTTAACTTACAGCTCATTTTGCAGCTCTTCTCATGTAGAGGCCTGTCCAACTATAACTCATTTTACAACATTAAGTCATGAGCAAAGTTGTTTAACTGTGCTTTCTGTCACCTTTGTAGCACATCGCCTCACAATTCAGTTTACTGGTCCTCATTAATTCTCTGATTGTTTGCACTGTTTAAGTCATTTGAATAATTTCACGGTGCTTTCATTATACAGAGTATTTGAAAAGTGTGACAAATAAGTTGTTTAGCAACTATAGTCATTTGAATGTTTTTTTTTAATCCACATCTTTTTTCTATTTCGTCAGTGTTGTATATACTTTACACTTATCCTTTTTTTTTCATTGCTAGTATAGTTTGAATAGTTTGTTCACATGCATTCGTACACATTTTTTTTTGAACCATCGTAGTAGTGCTTGACTGAACTTTTCAAGGCTTTTCATTTTCTTTTTTTTTTTTTAATCAGCTTTGATCACTTGAGAAGCCTGCTAAATCTTAATTGTTTTCTCAGTGTACACCATCTCAAAAGATAAATTTTGTTTTAATCACAGTGTATGTTATCTAATATTATGATAACTTTCAATTTTGTTAACTGTGTTATCATCCAATAGTTCATTATCCCATTAATTTTTTTTTTCTCACTGTACAACATCTGAATCCTTTGTTTAGGTCTTTTTAAATGTATCAGTCACGTGAAAATCATTTGTCACTCATGATTTTTTTTTTTTTTTTTAAATGTTTGAGGTCTATGTATGTTAGGTCATGTTTTTCAATTTTTGTTTTTGTCACCATTTTAAATCATCCAGTTCCTTTGTTCAGCTATACAACGCTTTTCAATATTTCAAGTCACTTGTTCCTGTCAGACAGTATACAAAAATACTCTTCTCATCACACATCCCCCTCAACTTCATAGCTTCTCCCCCTCAGTCTCATAGCCCCACCCCTCCTCCCGTTAACCAGCCAGGTGCATCCTTTCACAAGGTCACTGCCAATCATATCCTCACCTGGTTTCTATTTGTCTCTTGTTGGAAATTTCAGTGTACAAAAGAACAGTCATCGTTTATATTTTCATTGCACAAACATACTGTTATGTTTGTCTTGCTAGCACAACCCAAAATTGCTAATTTGATGCAAATCTGTATTAAGCTAGCAGTGCAGTTATAGATTTGATGGATCAGATCTGGTTGTCTGCTGGTATCTAAAACTTAAGACAACAGTGATCGTATAAGCTGTCAGTGAAACTAAAGATTTGATAACATATATGAATCATATGGCAGATACCAGCTTTTAGTGGTATGCATTGATCTGAGAACTGAAAATTTTCACCACCAAATGGGCTTTTCCAGGACTTCACCTATTTCTCAAAACTTGAATAATTGTACTTATAGCAGTTTTATCATGTTCTTCTTCTTCTTTTTATTATTAGTTTTTTATGACAGAAGGATAAATATATGTTGATTGGAAGTATGTTGATTCTATGATGGTTAAGTCACATCACCAGAAATATGTGAACTGTATGATCCATTGATACTACTGAAAGAATGACAACAAAAAAGGGTGATGTAGATATGTATATAATAATATACTCACACACTGTAATATAGCTGTCAGCATTGCACCATTGTCACAGCAGGGTTTTTGATTGAAGCATAGATTGATGATTGCTTGCTTGCTTGACTGTGTAATTGATTGGATTGGTTGGTGCAATGTTTGGTTCATTGATGTACAGGTTGAGTGATTGATGTAAAGATTATTGGAATGATTGAAACCAATCTGGTGTAGATCGATTGATATACAGAATGATTGATGTACTGTTTCTTTGATGGATTGATGAATTGATTGATATTTAGTTTTCTCAACGGCACAGTCATAATCAAATCACATCAGGGTTATAATGTACATCACTTATGACAGTCTTCAAATGCTTTGAATAGTGCATAGCAAATACATAAATGTATAATTGAATGTACATTTCTTATGCCATTAGCTCATGGATTTGAGATATATTGAATTATATTGACCCAAATTTTATTTCATTGGCAGAATAAAGAAGGCACATGATTAGGTTTTAATTTTCTAACTTTGACTTTACAAAGAAAGTAAAAGAATTTTGAAAAAAAAATAAGATAACAAAGTAAGAATAATTTTTGAAATGTCTTTTAAATTTTATTTTGCAAGTAATTTTTTAAAATAAAGGTGAAAGAGACAAAAAACAATGAGCAAAATGTTTTGTACCTTACATTATTTCTCCCAAGTCTAAAATATTTTTGTTTTGCTTTTGTTTTTGTTTGAAATTGTATTGAAGAAAGGAACAGATGTCAAGTCTTTTCTACACAATGGTCAGGACAGGATAATCAGTCTGGACATGATGTTGTCTAAATAGGATGGTGCAGTAGTTAAATGTATGATGATCATTTGGAAGAGTGAAGACAGTATCAGGATTATGGGATCGACCATGTGGCATAAGAAGAGTGCCATAAGGTTTTACCACATGTCTTGAAATGGGGTCATAAGATCTCATTTCATTCTCAAAGTAAATGGCAGCCCAAGGCTTTGAAGAATTGACAATTATAGCTGGATAGTGACACATTGAGAAACTGATCTCAGCATCAGTGAATCACATGACGAACAATACAAGTACTACAGGCATGACAAATTGTATAAGGTGGCCATGAAAATTGGTAATTGTGATGTCTCTTTTACAGATTGCATAGCTTAAGTAGCCTGGATTTTGCAAATTTCAGAAGTAACTGCTAAAGTTTGCACTGAGCAAGGTATTGAAATGTATGTTCCATGTACTAGCAACCTCAGAATGATGAGATCCCTGTTTACAACAGATCTCCAACAAACCAACAGTAGCCATCCATAAGTTCACGCTGGTATGTGGAGTTGTCCATGTGATGGGCTGGCTATATTTTCTTTACGTTGCAAGTTCACTAAAGTGATAAGAGAGAAATTTGTTGTGTTTAAGTTGTAATAAGGAATATGTGCGTTACTGCTAAAATACAAGCCTTGTGCATATCTGGCATTGATAGTTCCCCTATGTATATGACACTGAATTTGTCATTTGGTTGTTCTATTTCTTATTTATTTTTTTTGACTATTGTTATTTTTTTAAAGCTATTTGCGCGTGGTAATGTTGCACCACACAGTGTTATTCTGCTTGCTTGTAACTCAGAACTGCACATCATAACATTTTGTGCAAGCAATTCCAAGTACATTGAATACGATGTATCAGAAGAGATGAATGGAGTCAAAAGGACAAGACAAACATTTGAATGGAAGGAAGAGTGGATACTGCAGTTTGTCTGTCACTGGTCATATGGTCAAATTCTCAGTTTTTGGGTCAACTGGGTACCCTTAACCTTACAGGTATCAGCAGACACTGCCAGAATGTCAAGGTTTCTATAGTGATAGTTCATCTTGTACAAGGAATGCCAATTTCAGCCTAATAACAATAGTAAGAAGAGTTAGTGCCTGATTACTGTTCTAGTGATTATATAACTTGATAAGTCAAGCAGATAGGAAGTATAGTGTGTGAATACTTAAACAGACTGGCCTAGAGACAGTTCGAGAGTTAAAGGTCATTCTCTGCCTCTCATCTTATAACATTTTTAGGTTATATAGAAAAGATAGGCCCTGATTTGATCTGTTTTTTGTTGTTTTTTTAAAAAATAATGCAAGGTTTTCAAAATTTTCATTTCACCTGATAACTAATTATCACCTGGCTGGTTTTCTCAGAGAGATTAAATTCAGTTAGCAGTTAACAAATTTTTCAAATCCTGTAACTTTCATTTGTGATTGAAAAAATTTTACATGACTAACCAGCTTCCTTCCAACTGGTTAACCATATTCAAACTTTCTCAGTCAGTTTCATTTTTTCCTTTATTCATTTTACATAGGAATAGACTAGTTAAATCATCTAATCTCATATGGCTTATATGAATGGGGGAATTTGTAATGAATACCAACATGTAATAACAGTCAAGGTATCCAAAGATTATCTTTTCAGCTTCCATAGTTTGTGGCATTCACAGCGTATAAATAGTTTATGAACATGCCAACAGAGATGTTCATTTTATTTGCTTAGTTTTTTTTTTATATATATAATGTCTAGTGTCTGAAGAGGGTAAACGGCTGAAATAAAAACTGAAGAATTTTAAGGAAGTCCATACAGTGTAATTGATCCTGAATCAGTGGAGTATTTTGAAGTCGCTCATATGACTGAGGAATTATCACTGACATGCTGATTTGTGTACATGCTTTGCGTTTGGCAGGCGGCCCTTTACAAATTAAGGGCATTCAGACATACCCACACCACATGAACAAACGTATGGGTGATGTTCTCAACGACTTCAAAATACCTTTCTGATATTTTGGCTTTCTCCATGTTACACAAGGAATAATTTGCACAGTGTGATGTGTAGATTTGGTGTAGCAAAGCAAGCAGTGCTTACAATGTTGTTTATGTTTCTGCTTCTTTCTTTATGGTGCATTGTGGCACATACGCTGTGAAAAGTTAAATAGCAATGATTGTAAACTCCTACAAATGAAGCTTTTAAATTTGTACAAAGCACTGCTGTGTTAAATTCAAATGCATATATATTATGTAAACAAAATTATTAATGAATGGGATCAGTAGATCATATTTTTAATGTATGTGCCCTGTCTTGGAGGACGATTGATTTGTTGCTGTTGTTTTGCAAAGCAGAGAGCTATGTCTTGATACCATAATACATTTCATGTAAGATAGTTGTTCTTTTTCCCTTCATTTGTCTTCTTATCTAATGTATGTGAAAACAGACTACGCTGTTATGTTGTGATATGTTGGAATGACCGTGTTGTGTAAAATGTGACAGCTAAAACCTTTTTTTTCCCCTCCTGTTGTTACTTGTCAGATATAAAGAAAACTGAATGTTACTGTCAATAAAACTGTGAACAAAATGAAACAACCAAAAAGCTTTTCCTGTCTTTTTACTCAGTAGATAATGTATGAAAAATTGTGTATCCTTTTGAACAAAGATCACTAGATCTTGGAAGTACATTGTGCATAGTAAATTCCAACTTTTTGAATTTGTGATAGTTCCCCTCCCCACAATCTCGTTCCCCGCCTCCCCACTTCCACTCAACCCCACCCTTCCACATTGCCATACAAATGGTTATTGAAATGAGTAATTTTGGTCATGGAACCATAAACCTAAACTTTCTGACAAGGACATAAATGCTACATGTAAATGGCAATAAAGGCACTATGCACGATAGATAAACCCAAACCATTCTGTAACTTTATTCTTCCACAAAAACCAGTATAGTCCCATGCATATACTTGTACATAATATAATTATACTAATACAATCAGTCAGAAAAAAAAAAGTTACACAAACAACTATCAGGTATCTGGTGTAAAAATACATCTATATGTAAAGCTGCCTCAGACCATACATGTAAGAAGAGGTAAAATGTTATAATAATAGTGATTCAATTGTTTACCTAAAATATCATTCATGGAATTCAAATTTGAAGGGATACAGAAACACTGGATACTGCATTGTCATGCACAATTGTCCGGTTTATCCTGCTCTATGATACTGTCATAGTCAAACATGTCAACATTTCTCTATGGCATTATTCTTCAGCATGAGAGCTGTCTGATAGTGCCACTTAAATTCATGTATGTATTAATTCAATAGACTCATATTGGCATAATTCATCAAATGACTTGTGCTCATAGCAATTTTTCACTGTCTCATGAGTACTGAAAATGACTTACGTCATAATCATAGCAACAATGTACAGAATTTGTCTCATTAACCACATTAAGATAAATAACCAACAAAATCTAAAGAATTTATAAGATAAATTGGCTAATAATAATCTCGAGGAGGAGTCAACAAATTCTGACAAGGCCGTTTTTTTTATTTTAAAATTGGAAGAAATTCAGTAAATCTGGTATCAAATTACAGCTCGTGCAATTATTTAACTAATCAAAAACAAATTCCAATTCACACAGCGCAGTTTGGAGCATGTGAATAGGGTTCTAAAGAGAACTGAAGTTTTTATTTTCATTAGATCGCAACTTGGAGATCTGCCAAGTAATAAACATGAAAATTTAGTAGCCATTTATGGTAAACCTTCCTTTTTGTATCAATCCATTTGTTGGTGAGTTCTTTGTTTAAAAGAAAGTCAAACTGTCATAGTCAATGAGCCTCATCTAACCATTCCCAAAAGTGGCAGTCACTCCTACTTCTATTCAAACAGTGGGACAGGACACCCATCAAGAATCTTGTACAAACACATCAAAAAAAGTGTCAGAATTAGCCTTTCACTTGGCACCATTTTCACTAAAATTCACCAAGGGCTTATGGTATGAAAAAAGTGTGTTCAAACTAGGTGTCACATCTGTTGACTGATCAACAAAAAGTACTTTGAGAATATCTGAAAGTATCAACAGGGACATTAATTCACTGAGAGACACTGCAACTCTCAGAATTTCTTGAGTCATCCTTGTATTTAGTAATACTAGTATTATTAAACTTTCATTCAGTCCACTCACTGAGATAGTCAATTATGATGAGATAAAAAAAAACACCAAAAAAAAGACTGGTCATTCATAGATTAACACAATAAAATTTTGATCCTCATCAAATGGCAAGATGTTCCTTCTACAGAGATCAACAACAGTTAGAAAGCAAACAAAAACAATTGGTACCAATATTTCAAAGTAGAGAAAAGAGGAATAAAGACTGCATTAGAACATCTGTAAAGCTACATAAATACTTCCACAGGTGGAATATACATTGATTCTTACATTTGTGTCTTGTAACATGTAATCATCTGTATATTTGAGAAAATATTCACATATCCCAGAGATGTTCTTATAAATACATCCTACATTAAGGCATATACTGTCCTTTCTCACATTACTGACTGGGATTATCTTAAGGCCTCCATTCAGTAAAACTCAACTAATGAAACTGATATTTATATATAAATATCAAGCAAAGGATATAATATATATAAGGCAAACACTGCATTTCAATACTAACTTTTGAAATTGATATGTTTGCATAAAAGCAAAATCAGACACTGAATTAGACATCAAAGTGTCCATAAAAAAAAACAAAAACAACCATTACAAGTGTAAAATGGCAAAAACCAAAGACATAACAGTGCTATATCCACAAAAATCAAATACTGAATCTGAGCTGTTTCCATAAGACAAAAATCAAGTCTCAGCTCTGAGACTATGATGTTCCTGAGGTAAAAATGATGCCACTATTCTTTGCGAGTCACAAAAAAGAAATTAGTCACTAATAAACAGAGCTAATTTAGCAGTGCCAAAGAAAAACAACAACAACAAAAAAAGCATCTGAAAGTGTTATGTCTGTTATGTCACAAAGCAAAATCCAGTCCCAGTAATTTTTACTATATCGTAGGCCAGAAACTAACACCCAGTACATGGAGCTGGGTGACAATGTTGTTACTGGGCATGAAGACTGCCAATAATGCTGACACTGCAATGTCTCAAAATAAAAACCAGTAATAATATTACGGTGGAGCCAAGTTTCAATGTTACTGGGCAAAAAATTAGGCACCAACATCACTATGATAACCACATCACAGAACAAAACTCAGTGACTGGGTACACAGTAATATGTTTATAATGTCACTGGCCAATCCAACACTATAGGAGATATCTAATGTATCCAGGAAGACAGATGGTTCTTAGATAAATGCAAGTATAAACATCGACAAAGTAAATAGACAAACAAGAATGAAACATAACAAAAACTAAACCTGGACCCCTTTGAATAAACTACCTTTAGAGATTTAGAACAGAAAAGTTAATCTTGCAGAAAGCAAAAATATCAAATGTAATTACAAATATAATTGTATACAAACAACAGCAGTTATCACTAGGACTGATATGTTCTGTGCATTGGAAGCTGCATAGGAGGAAACAATAGAACAACATGAGGAAAGACTGACATAGGTTTGGGAATACTGTCCTGATTGTGCTTTATATATATATAAATATGCACATTCCAACAACATGACCAATAATATTCAAAAAGATTTTTTTTCTCCTCCCTTAAGCAATACTATACTGTCATGATGTAAAGACCACAGTGTAATGACAATACAGTACATGTATTAACATACACAGGATCAGTTCATAATCACGAAGGAGATCAAATCAAGATGATAACAGACTTGTTGGCAGCTATTTATGATTAAGTATATATACATCAAATCAAAATATGCATAGATTCCTGAACAGCTCATCCTGATTAAATATGCCAGATCCAAAATCTTAATAAAATCATGATCAGCTCATTTTCAATAAGCTGACTGGGACATAAACAGATCCATGAACATGGTTAAATAGGTAAAATGATGTTATATTTCAGATCAAGGATTAGGTGATTGTGCTGGATATTTTGACCCAGATCTTGTAAGAGGGATTGCTTTAATCAGCCTATTACTTCTCTTTGCCAGACACAAAGAGTACTGAACAAGCACACCAAAGAGGGGGGGAGGGGGGACGGGGGGAATCACCTTTGCACTCTTTGCTTGAAATGAATGTCTTGAAAATTTTTTAAAATTCACTGTGTAAGGAAGATGTTTTCTAATTCTTCTTATCGTAAGAATTTTATCAAATTTTTGGTGGCCAATCTTTCATATGATAAGAAGAAATTGATTATTCACTTCCCTCTGTGTCTGGCCATAGGAAGAAATGAGGCCCCGTTCTCATTTAAATAATAATCAGAGGTATCTAGATCATGCATGGTCAAATTTTTTGGATTTCATCTGTTTTTAAAAAATTACACATTTCATTCACTTATTTTTTTCTCCAACAGGGTGGAGAATATCACAATGAAGTTAATATCAATGAAAAACACATTTAGATCTCTTGGGACCAAATTATTTCCATTTCTGTTGTAAATGCTATCATATCTTCATAAAAAAAAATTGGTAACAACTTTTCCATAGTATTATAAAAGTTGGAATAAATAGCAATGGTAACTTTCATACAATTTAAGTCAACAACTTATTTCTGGCAAAACACTGATATTTTGATGAACAATCCTCAAAATGTAGGAAAAGCATACAGGAAAGCTCTTTTTAAATACTGGCTGTCTATATAGTATAATTAACGAAATGTTATCAAACACAGTTGTTTCAATTCAGCAATCAACAATACTGTTCCCTCTCAACAATAAAACATCTCGTTCTAAGTTAACAATCCTCTATCAAAGTTTGATTATTTGCATAAATAACCAACAGTTTGTTTGGCATTTAAATCACAGTTGATCTTTAGACAATCAAAATTCTATTCTCAAAGATTTAGTGTGGCTCAACATTAGGAATTCATAATTGTCTAACAATACATGGCTAGGTAATCAACAAAGGCAGATCAAGAGCAGACAGGTCACTGTGAATAATGACAAAATAATCAAAAGGAATCATCACACACAGGCGATTATATATAAGTGCACTACCTGATGTGGATGTTATGAAAAGAACAGATCTCGTAATCCTTACTAACAAAAAAATTGAAGCTTATTCGCTGGGAGGTCTGTCAAAAATGTAAGTAACTATTATATCTGTGTCAAAGCGTGCAAATGAAGAAGTTAGGATGTTCACCCTGTATAAAATGATGGGCCTAAAGAGGAATGTAGCTGAATACTAAGTATTACTAGGGCAACTTATATTAAATTGCCATTTTATTTAATACTTACAACCCATTTTGATATGATGATGTGTTCTGTGCAAAGGCAACGACTGATCTGCTCTTAGACAATGAGCTATTATCCTATTTCATCTTCTATACATTTATCAATGGAAAAAATAGCTTAAAAGTCCCCTGATTTCTTGGACAGGGAAGCCTGATATTTAGCCTCTTCAGATAATGGCCAGAATATTTTTTAGCTTCCATGTATGTGCAATACACACTAAATAACTCATGGCAACTGCAAACTGGATGAAGAGTAGGCAGAGATATAGCTGTCTGGGCAAAATTTCCTAGACGCTCCACAATTTCAATTCAACAATTTCTTCTGACCAAACTGAGCTGGCACCAAAGCCAAGATACCTATTGATAAGACTGAAAGTCTGCATACATATTGGATATTTCAAATAATAATAATAATAAAGTATTCCATGTATTTTTCTTTCAAGATTTCAGAAGTATTTGCTGAGCAGAAACTGATACTGCAATATACTTGCAGTATTCCTGATTCTGGGTTTCACTCTTTCTTGATTCTTAGAGAAAATTCACTTGAGTTTACGAAACACCAACACCAGCACAATGATGAAAGCCATTAATCCTGCTATATCCAGAGAATGCTCAGGGACAATTTCCATATCATTAAGTTCCATCATCCCACATTCTGAACTTTAAATCAATGTGTTAAAACCATCCATTAATAATTAAACGAAGGCTTAAAGAGTAAAGTATTCTGTTTATAAGAAATTATAAGATCATCCACTAATAATTAAAATTAAGAAGACATAAATTTAAGTCATCCATTCACAAGGAATAATTATCAGACCATCCATTAATAGTTAAGATTAAGAACACTTGCTAAAGTTAAATATATTCTGCTGGTAAAGAATTAATATCAGATAACTTTATATTTGACTAGCCATTATATATATATGAGTGTGTGTATATGTATACCATTTCATCACAGAGGATAATTGTTGTTTAAAAAAAAGTCATTTTCATATAATCAAATGAAGTGCACCCACAAAAAAAAAAAGATGACAGACTGAGGCTTTCCCAACTCATATACTTTTTTTTAAAAACAGCAGATTCACAAACACATTTTGTCTGTCAGATCAGACAGATATTGTTTCCTTGTTTAAAATGTGGAGCTACAAACTTCAAGCAATCAATAAACATCACCAATAATAAAAACCCACACCAATAAGTGCAGAGTATCAGACCTCAAACAAGCATTCACTTACTACAAAAGATAAATGTATTTCACGCAGACAAAAGTAAATATAATAAGGCCAGGTGAAATGAGTCAAGTGTCAAACATCATTAAGAAATCACATTTTCTTACCACGCCACAGGAGCTAACTCTGAACATTAATATCTTGGTGCAGAGGACAGAAATCTTAGCTGAGTAATTTTTTCACCAAAGTCAAGCGTATTCATTTCCCTTTCCAATGACATTAATAACTCTATACAGAGAACATTTAACATCAAACTCATTTCACTGGGTCCTGCAACAAATAAAGAAATCTGTCTTGTTAGGTAGGAGCCTATGAAACTTGTATCATGATATTATGACTCAAAGTAAGATTAAATTCCGGTTCTCTTCAACTCCTCAGTAAGAGGTAGTCCGATTTAAACAATAAAGGGAGACAATTCACATAAACTGTTTACAGCTGATTCTGAAATAGAAAATTTATCTGAAATAATGTAAAATGGTATCATTTCATTTCAAATTCTATGGTGGGCTCTAGAGGGATAAAAACTAATGTCTGCATGCATCCTACAAGATTTTTCCTGACAGAGGCAAAAAAGTCCAGTCAGCAAAGGTAGACAATTCACAAGGCAGATGGTTTGACACCAAACACGAGCAGTGTAGTGAAGGCCAACGTGGTAGCCAGTACCACCCAGCCACCCTGCAATGTTGCCTGCTTGCTGAACCCAATCCCAGCATCCCACACCTGAAGAGTGCAGACAAAAGGAAAGTGGTTGATGAGTACGGTAATGGTAATACAGAATGTAAATCTCAATAAGCTCAGTAAAATCCTAAATATTGTCATGGTCATTCCACAATCACGATGTTAACCATAATCACCATTCTACATGCTTTAGAGCATTCACCAAGCCGGTTGAATTTCAACAACCGGTTAGTTAATTTCACCTAGTCTTTTTTTGTTTCTTTTTGTTTATTTGTTTTTTTAATTTTGAAATTTTACTACTTTTATGATGCCACAGAAATTGGTAGTAAAATATCATTTCCATTAACATAACAAAGGGTGTTCAGAATGAGAGAATTTCTATACCCTCATTAGTATTGTATTCAGGGTTCAGTTTTTATGAAATACATAACAATAACTGACACAAAACTCAGTTAAATAAATGAGTACATACACACACTGCATATCAACGATAGAACGAAAAATCCTTTCAATTCAAAGCAATTTTCAACAAGCCCATAGCTTGCCTGCAGTTTTTTAAGTCTTACCAAATGCCGCAGTCCTGCCATCAGGTGAAATGCAAATGGAAAAGCCACCAAGAACTTGGCAGCCACAATGAGCACCTGGTTTGGTTCCAGGGCCTGGAATTTCTTCAGATATGTTGTGAAATCCCCGGGCAGAAACACAATAGCCACTGATGCACCTACAATACCTGGGGAAAACAGACATCACAAAGACAGTCAGCACACTCACTGAGCAAAGTTTTTCTTCCTGAAAGGGATCTATGAGCCTCAGAAGATTTAATTCATCTGTATATATGCACTCACTCAAGCTGCATATATGTATCAACAAAAAAACAGTGCATACATGTCTTTTCCTTCATGAGACAAAAAATTTGTCCAAGATCATATTTTGAGAAATCAATTTTTCCACTAAGCTGGCAAACTCATTTTTAATCTACAATGCAGCATAGCCATTTGAAGGTGGCTGAAAGGTACACATGTAACCTATAAAACTGCAGAATGAAGAAAGGTTTGAAGTCATTTATACAATATGAAAGTGAATTATACAAAAAAGAAGAATTCAGTTTGATGAGTATGTATCTCCTACATGCACTTTTTAAAAATGGAAACACTGCTCTCTCCTACAGTCCTGTTGTTGGTGCAAACTTCAGACTAAGCCAAATAGACCTCCTGGACACAGCTTGGACATGGGCAATCACTCTAACTGCCTTGCATTTCAAAAGTGATCTCTAACACTTACTCGAATAACTTACAATCACATGATATTGACACAGTTTAAGAAAGAAAAATCAATAAAACATAAAGTGCTTGAGTCAGAACTAATCAATGCCAGTGGGAGAGAGATATTTGAATGTGAGGAGATAGAGGCCACAGGGCATGGGGTAGGGGATGATCCCAAACTGATGAGCTAAAAGATATGAATATAAGTCATCCTTATGGCTCTATATAAGGAAAACAGAGAAAACTTTATATATTCACGAAATACTACTATGGGATAATGCTAAGAGTGGCTCTGTGATGATATTCAAAATTTTACATAGACTCTACTGGCAATGTAAGATCTGTTTCACACTCTTTCCTCCTAAAAATTAAAAAAATGTGTGGGATTTCAAAACATATCAGAAAAATATCATTGATAAATCTGTAGTCACCTAATGGAAGACTGACTGTACTTTCACTATACATAAGCCCAAAATGTCATAATACTTTTAAATTTGTCTTCACAAAGCAGCACAACATACTGTGAGAACCCAAGTGTGTCTGTCAAATTGCACCTGTTTCAAGACAACTCAGAAATGTACAAAAAGTGAGATTGTTTGCTTGTGTTCGGGTAAGCGGCACATCAGCACGATCATAGCTATATTGTGCCAAACACAGCAAGATGTGTTTACACATCAAGAAGAAGGGAGAAAAGAGAGTGGGACAGAAGACAGGAGCAAGGAGAGAGAGAGAGAGAAGAGATATTGCCCCAGGAATGTTGAGAATGACATTCCATGGGAGACGTCCCACAAACGGCGGGCTTTCACCACCTGCAGGTGGGGGCAGAGAACCTACTTATATACCCTGGGCCCCTCTACTTATATACCCGGGGGGGGACAAAAGGTGAGAAACATGAATAAACAGATGAACATTCACATACCAGCATGTAGGCCAACAGCCAGAATTCTATTGAAGATAGACAGCGCCATGGTCATATGGAACCTGGAAAGAAAGAAGCAACTTAATTTTTTAAAAATGTATATCAAATAATGTGATAAAGAATAAAATAATAAAAGAAAAAAAAAATGAGAACATTTATAGGGCTTTCATAAGTTCACAAAAGCCACTGAATTGAAAATGACAAATTATTGCTCATACACAGGGACTTACAACATAATTATGTGTTGCTCTTCATGATGATGATATAACACAAATATTTTATCTCTCGAAAAATGTCATTGCCTATATTCTGTGACATACATATCCATGTATGGATACTGAAAACAGCTTAATAAACCACTGCCAAATCACCATCACTGCTATGAAATAGCTTTCACGGAAATGTATTTTTATTTCTGGCCCATCTATAAAGCTGATGAAAGTGACAAAATTATTTACAACCAATAATATAGTATTACATGACATATAGAATAAAATGCTCATTTATATTCTTACTAGTTTGTTCTAACCTCAGACTGCATAACTTGGCAAATTTGTAAGCGGGTTCGATTGCTTTATCTTACAACTTGTTAGTGATCAGTCTGAGGGAAATTATTAATGGAAATTTTCCTGCTGCACATTTAATCTCTACACTATAATCCTTGGCCAAAATGTCTTGCAATGCCATTTAATGTTACATTCTCTTTATCCATTTAGACCTCCTGCTGGTGGTGGTTATCTCATCCACTTAACAAATAGGTAGTTTTAATGTGGGTATAACAATCTCTTTCATACTTGTGCACTGTCATATGAGGAGATATTGGTCGTCCCAACTTCTGGTTCTTGGCCCAGTAATGACTCATCTCCTCGTAGGCTGTCAATCTCTTGGACCCGGCTGACCTGGTGATTAGTGATCACAAGCAAATGTGAGCATAATTGTCAAGCAAGGAATTTTAATCATTCCATGCACAAAACAAATCATGCAAATTTCAGGCTATTTATCCAGAGAGTATCCAAAATATACTCACATATCAATTATGACATCTGTATGTCACTTGCAGAATCTTTTCAGATAAAGAAAATGCCTGTAATTTGTAGCACAAAGGCCAAAAAGATTGACAATTCTTTCTTCATGTTATCATCATGCATGGTGCAGTCTAAACACATTATACTTCAGTGCTCAGAGAGCAAAGGAAAGTTTTTTAGAAACAGCATTCAAATTTATTTCATGGTGATTTCAATCACACAGTTGCAAGGATTTTGAGCTGAAATCTACAATCTCATAACACTTTGGAACATAACAAATCATAACAAAATAATGATTTTTTGAAAAAAATCCTCCAAATTACACTTTTCCATGCAACATATGCATTCTTTCTACCATTCATGCAGGACACATTAACTCCCTCTCTTTCTTACTTATATATGCACCATACATTCACATGACATGCAGATATAAACACACATAAATTAAAGAAAGACTTCATCCAATGTTTTTTAACTTTGGGTTTTGTTATCTTGTAAAATTTTGAGCTCTGTGAATTATACTTCATTGATAAGACAATTCCATTGTGTCTACATTCATCAAAACTATAAAACTGATGAAACTGTGTGTGTTCTTTTAAGTGGAATGAAAACTGACCTTGTGATGGCAATGGCTGGTTTTGATTTCAGGAGACATCTTCCAAGCACAAGCCTGATAACATAAAAGTAATAAGTGGAAAGATGAAACAATTCTATCAACAAGCACATCAGAATCTGTTTCAATTTCTACATTTGTAGAGAGGACATCCACTTGTATTCATTCCTTTTATTAAATTGATGACGCAGGATTAGAGAACTTTTCTCTGAACCCCTATTTTGTGAACAGGAGCAGAGTTGGTTGCCTGACTATTTGAATTTGAAGAACATACCACTTCACTACTCTGCCAATTTTGTAATCATATGTTAAACAGTAATGCTGCAGTCAATTTTCCTCTCTTGATTCATTGTATTCCCACCCCCTCTCATCACTGTTTTGTCTATCAATCGTCAGCTTGTAGTGTCTGTCAAAAGATTCTGTGCATGGGTGCAAAACTCTGGTCAGTGGTAAAACAATGGATCGAAGGGGAAGACGGAATAGTTGGTGGTGGGGTGAATGTGGGACCTAGTAGGAACATTTTCCCATGCATGACAGAACAATATTTGGATGTACCGTTTACTGCTGGTAGCAATGAAGTAGTTAATATTGATAATGATATTGACAGACAAAATTACTTATTGATCGTTATAAAATACTAGAAGAGAACCCACGGCTTTTGTGGCAGATTATTTAAATATAGGCATAGCTCAAACCAATACTGCCCTGCGACGACATGCATGCGCACAGCCATGTTGATATTTTGGATGATTGAACTGAATGCTACTCAAGGAAAACATGTTTTGAACACCTCATACTATCAAACATACAATTCGGATCAAGCACCCTCGCAAGTTTATAATTCAATTATTATCACATTTTTAGAATAACGTCAAACACAATAAGCTTTTTTCAGGTTTATGTACATAGAAACACAGACCCATTTGCAAAAATGTTGTGTGCCAAATTTTATATGGATCCATTCAGCAGTTTTTGAGTCCATAAGCATATTGTGGGTTTTGTTGCAGATTTATAGTATAGATGCCATCTCATACGCATATTTCATAAACTTCATGAAACTGAGGAGGAAATGTCTCTCCTCAAATGTCTGAAAAAAAAAACAAAGGAAAACTACGCCTACCTTTATAAAACAATGACCTTACTGGGCCTTCAACGGAGGCTTAATTGAGAAAACTATGAAGACAAGGTCTCTTCTGGATCATTCAAGGACCCAGAAAAATAATTCGTTGTCCCGATCATTCAAAACTTAGCACATGACAAAGGAACTATATAGATCTACAAAGATCTTGTAGAAGAACCATGAAATCTCAAAACATAAGTTTCGTCTATTCGCTATTTGAACTAGATCTAGACATCTAGATCTAGATTTTCTCGAAGAATGGTTGTCACGGACGCCTGGATGACCTCAGCTTGTAGTTCAATGTTTGATTTTGACACTGACAGTGTAGCACACATACGAAACAGAAAATATTCAGACAGGTATTAGAGAGACTGCTGAGTGGGTGAAAAGATGTACTATCGGTTTCCATTTTCATTACAAACGTTCAAGACAAAGGATGTACATACCTAGCAGAAGTATTGAGCTTTGACATTGCCATACTTTCGCTTTTGTGAGGGCGTGTTCCTTTTTCGTAAGTGTAGACTACAAGTTTCCGATAAATGCCGAAGATGTCTAGACTCTCTTGATAACCTGCCAGAAGTTTACAAAATGTGAAAAGTTCTAGATTCTAGATCTAGAGATCTATATTTTCAGAGGCTTATGTGTGATTACTTTATTCAGTGGCTCATGCTTTTATTTGTTCTAAGCAAAGAAAAGAATTCCGGACTAATGCTGTTATTATTATTTTTATCAAACCTATTCTTTTTCATAGTTATGAATTTTTCTGCTTTTTTTCGGCAATGAAGTGTCTGTGGACAAAAGAAGCCATCTAGCTCTTCTTGTTATGAAAACTACATCTAGGCCATGTAGCCTACTTTCGTTATTTCATAAGAGATCCATCATGGCGCTACTAGTGAGGTGAGTATATATGTATTTTGCGTAAACCTGTCGTTTTTCCTTCCCATTTTCCAGTGGTATATCAGTGGCGTTTAATATAATAGGCAATTAGTATCAGTGGTTGTATAGTTGTACATTTAGCTGACGACTTCAACAATAATTTGAGTGAAATATTGGCAGTTTAGGAGGAAGTGACAGATTCTAGTCTAGAGGCCGGACTAATTTATCTAGATTTAGATTTTCTACTAAGGATGATTTTGAGCCACAAAGTGGAATATGTCATTCGCCATTGCTCGAAAAAATGCACTAAATCAGTTGGGTGAGTTCACCTCTGAAGAAAAAAGAAAGGATCCGGCGAATGTTTGTTGCAGACCATTGACCTTGTTTAGAACACAGAAGATCAACTGACCTTGACATTGCTCTAGATCCAGTCCTGATTGATTTGAGAAGTTTTTACAGTTAATTAGTGTAGAGATCTAGATCTAGACTCGAGATCTTCAGAGTGTCATAGAATATATTAGCATTCAGATCACTCTAAAAGACATTTAGAATTAGGAAATATTATACCGTACTAAGAACCATGACGTCAAAGCAGCTGTCAGTTCAGCCATCATTACGATTCGGATTAGCACATAAAAATAACTCGAAAAATATTATATAGGCCTTATGTATTAAAAATTATAATCCTCCGACCATATCTTTATAAATATTGATTGTTTAAACCATACTCACACTGCAACTTCACTCAATATCAACTGGAATTTTGATCATATCTTTGCTCTGGTGAATGCCAACAGTCAGTGGCATAAAAAATTTGTCAGTTACTTGTGGAGTAGAAAATAACAGGTTAATTGAGGAGTCAAGTGACCTAATCACTGATCTAGAACAATTCTTCATATTTTGACCTGCCTCTCCATTATTGGCAGGTAGCTCATGGATTATTCAGTCTCTTTGAAAGATCACCACTGGCAACTTTCTGACTGTTCTTATGTATTACTTTTGTCTGAGGTCCCCTCTAGTGACAATTTTTTCAAATTTCTTTCTATACTTATTGTTAGTTGTACATAATTACAGAAATTTCCTCTGAGTCTCAGTGTTACTTTACCCTCACTTATTTAGTAGGTAAATTGGTTCATGTAAGAAATAAGGGAAAGTAATTGTTTCATTTTTCGCAAGTTGATAGATAAAAATCTGATAAATTGTCAAAGATTTTTCTTCACCCATGCATATCTTTGTTTTGCCACATTAAGTTTGTAATAACTGACATTTAATGTGGATTTAAAGTGATTTGCATGAATTCTATTGCTATTAAATATTAAATCATACTATTATAAAATGAGATTAAATTCTGTTAATATTTTAGTGACGCTAGAAAGTGATAGAGTTGTACCAGGTCACTTACACCATTTCAGATCTCTGGCACGGTCACAATGTATCCTGAGGCAAGGGGCACTTCTTGTTCCCAGGCGGTGAGTTACTGTAAATATTTTTTAGGATTATTGATACTGTTTGTTATCATCTGACATTTTATATTAGAGCAAAAAAAAATGTTTTTTCAAAACTCAAATTTTTTCCTTCATTTTATTCTTGAATGTTCATCATCATTTCTTAGCGATACTGTGGGATTTGTTAATACAATAAATAACTAGCATGATAATAATTTAGATACGATTTTTTATGTTAGCATCTGTTACAGGGGTGTGCTATTTGCTGCAGCAATGCATGCCTTCAGGATGTATAGCTCAATAATTTTAAATAATATGGTCACCATTGACTAGGTCATTAATCATAAATTGATAATTGTATCCTGTCTCACTTTTAAAAATATTTGTTATAAATATGACTAAATGTGAACAGTGAATTGTTTGAAAGTTACTTTATTTGTGATCATTTTTTGTTTATCAGGTGTGAATTTGTTAGTTCGTATGGTCTTTAAATGTTGATATTAACCACAAATCATTCTGTTGTTTTTCCAATGCATTGCAGATTTTCAGTTTGACTTTTGCTAAGGAAGTTTGATATTCATCTAGTGATGGGAAATTTCTAGAAATGATAGATTTTTGAAGCCAGTTAAGTTACGATCATGACCTCTCACTGGTATTACTTTTCATGTGAAAGTGATTGATTCCTTAAAAATATAATTTGCTGTAAACTGCTCTAATCTTTTTTTTTTTCAAAACAAAAAAGTGTCAATAAAATTAGATATTATTTATTATCAGCATAATTTGTAAAATACTATTTAAAAGAAAGTTTTAACATTTAATTAAATTAAATATTGTCAGCATAATTTGTGAAATTCTGTTTAGAAAAAAGTTTTAACATTTATCAGTGTGATTCCTTGCTTTTCTCTTGAAATAGATCCAATATGGCCACCAATGCATATGAGGAAATGAGCCGCTATTGGGCACGCAATAGACAACTCAAGCGTCCTCTATCTCCTTTCCTGACAGTCTATAAGTAAGTTGGTCATGGATAGAATGAAATGAATGGTTAACACTGGTCACAGGCAGATGCAGTTTCTACAAATCGTAACCCTGAAGTGTCAGCAGCAATTGTTGGAGTGCCAATTTTCTTAGAATGATATTCTTTCATGGTCAAGAAATAATGGCTTATGCCTAAATAGCAGTATATATTAAGAGACTGTGATAGAAGGTTGTGTCCTTAGTCCGTTGTTTCCATCATCACCTTCAGCATGTTAAAGCAATTATAAAATTTGCTTTCTTTATACCTTCAATCATAGAAGTTCACAATTTGATAGAAATAGGATAAATTAAAAACTGTCTATGAAGGAGTGAGAGAAAAATGTCAGTTTAGAAAGTGTTGGATATGATGGTGTATTTAACCGATAAAGTGTCACGACCTTTAAGTCACACTCTCGTGTAAGTAGAGTATTTTGTCTATGGAAGTAGATGTGTGAAAAGTAATTCACCTGCAAGGTGTGAAAAGTGAGTCCTTGATTGGTTTGATTCTTTAAGACTTCTAGGTTTCATTTATGCGCAACCTACAGTTAAGTGTCAATGATAATTGTGTGTACATACTGTTTAACAAAATTTTCATGCCCCTATTAGGCCCCATTTTTCCCTATATCTTGTATTCAGTGTTGTTGAAATGTTAGGTACTTTTTAAATGCATTTAATATGATCATGGAAGTGATAAATTATATTGAGTAATTAACTGTGTATACATAACTTTCATTTGAGTTTTCCTATAATATAGACCTTCCTATAATATATTACTATATATATAATACTGACTGGAATTCTCATCTTTATCTCAGACCTCACCTGGCCATGATGACCTCTCTGACCCATCGTGTGACTGGGGTTGTTATGCAAGTTGGTAAGTCACATTTATCATTTGTATTGATGTTAAAATGAAAATGTAGATACAATCATGATGAAGCAGGTTTCTGATTTGTGGAGAAACTCTCTGGCATGTCCGTGCCGTTTTGACCACTATTCATTTTTTTACTTTTCCTTCCCACATTTTGCTCTTCAGACTCCAATGTATCAACTCTTGCTTATTTACTTCATGCAATTTGCTTATTGGGTGATATTGTCGTTTGTTTTGTTTTGTTTTTAATTTCTAGAATGACTAGCTATAGCAAACCCATTTGCAAACTTAAATTATATATAATTTACACCCTTGGAAATGTGGTATCTGTATCAAAGTTTATATTTTAATAAATGTACAAGAAGTGAGTGAAGAGACATGATATTGTTATAGCAATTTTAAAAAAAACAAGTTTTGTAAGGTTTTCTATTTTGTTATTTTTGGCTAACATGAACAGAAAGAATTTCATAAGCTTATTATAAAATTTTGAAAAAATTAATGAAAATTGGAAAAAATGGTACAAAAAGCTTTTTGAAGACAACATGAATGTTAGTTCTCTTGTGACCAGATCATGATGAAAGACAGTACCTGTGTGATATTGGGAAAATGTGGCATTAATTTTATCTACATTATTGGATACATATTAGACCTGGCTGATTGGTATGTTTGACACAGGGTTTATTTTCTGAGAAGTCTGCCAGTTTTCACCTATTTAAATGATGATTAAGCTCATTGGATTAGTTCGCCAAAACCTAGCTGATACAATAAAACTCACTATAGTTTATCCTATTTCATTCAGATAATTTCACAGATCATTTCACAGTGCCAATTATTGCCTTTCCACAAGGTAAAGTTTTACTCCGTATGATACGTTGTTTGTTTTTCTGAATTTTCAAAGGATTCATTTTCCTGGATAGTGATGTATCTGATCATATAATTGTTATCTCATCTCTTTGTGATATCCAGTAATCTGTGGAACATCTATCCTCCTGCTGTGTCTGCCTGGAGACTTCAAGACCAACTTGGAGTTTGTCCGCAACCTCAGCATGGGGCCTGTCATCATTTACGCACTGAAGTACATTTTCGCTTTCCCTGTCACCTATCATTTCCTCAATGGCCTTCGGCATTTGGTAAGTCATCACTGGATTAGCAAGAAACGCCTTTATTTATTTATTTTTTGCAGGTTGATATGCAGGATTGTTGAAAAGTGATCAAAGTGAGAGTCGGTAATAATGACATTCAGTTTATTGATAAAATCTTTCATTATTCTTGACATCTTGTTATTCTAGTTAAGCAAGAAAAAATAAGATTGAAGTCAGTGACATGAAGGAATTGCAGTGAGAACTATTTATAGTAGGATCTCTTGTAACAGAAGAATCGCATATAGCAGAAGCATCGTTAATCTCTTTGTCCACTCTTACTTTGACATTTGTAAAATGTTATCTTGTATAGTAGTAGTCCATGACAGTTGAATCACTTATAACCGGGTATCTGTACTGATAGGCACTTACAATACGGTACATATGTGTGTCCAGTGGTACTCCAAAATTGCATAGGGCGCATAAGTCAAATATACTGCGGGCATGACTACTTGACACCCTATAATTTCATCTGCTTTTTTCACTGGGTGCTTGTAAGGAGGGAGAGAGTGGGTGGTTGGTAATGAGATCAGCCATATGGCTTGGGGGCAGAGATGGGAATAGCCTCATTCCTAATTCTTCTTGATAAATAAAACTGGCTGAGGTGGTGTGCACCTGTAGTTCCTAACATTAGATAAGATAAACATAATTTATATCTTACCAATTACTGACTACTCGGTCCAGAAGACTTGTTGACAGTAGTGAATATTGATCAGTTTAGCAGCATTTGTTGACATTTTGTGATGTTGATGTCATATTCTGTTCAACTGCTGTATGCCATGGATCAACAAGATATGTTTGCATAGCAAACCTGTGATAATGTTGCTATTCCACACATCACCGTTGTGAGTATGGCCTGTCAGTGCCATAACAGTGTGCGCAGCAAGAGATTGACTCAGTGGGAAGAGGGAAGTGGGTGGTTGAGGTAATATCGTACAGTGGAACCTCATGTTTAACAACACCAGGAACAACGAGAACTCGGCAGTAATGACAAAATTTTAAGTTCCTGTTTTTGTGGCTGTATATGTTACATATGTGAGGAATTACTTGAGTAACAACGACTGAAAATCAAAGTCAGTAATGGCAAGAATTTTTGCATGGACACAGCTGATTTTGGTCACCTTCAAACCTAGTACCACCTCGCTGCTTGCCAGATGCAAGCTGTCGATCTACAAACCTACATAGAACTGTCTGCCTTGTGACAGGTCTCTCTCACAGTGCATTTTCTTTGTTAGCCTACAGGACAACAGTGCAATGTTAGGTTGCCATGTAACTGATGGTAGTAATAGTACATCAGGCTGCTGACTGTGTGGACGTGCTATAGGTCTGTACACATGTATTCACATTTGCTGTGTCGCAATTGAGTATCCGTTAAGTGATCCCCTATGGCACACTTTCTTTGTTACTAGCCTATACTATAACAGTACACTATTGCACTGCCACGTAATTGACAGTATAGGTTGCGAGTACAACAGACCTGCTGACCATGTGCACAATACATAATGTATGCCATGGCATTGCACTCGTGTTGGTGTGCGCAGGGTCAGTGTGTTCGCATTCAATAAGTGATACTCTACTGATGGGCGTAGGCACGAACAACTGAAATGCTTTCTGCCCACCATTGTTAGCAGATGCCACAATTTGCCCCTGTGATGGCTACTGTTTATAAAGGAAATAAATCAGCATCGACCAAAAGGTTGCTATCTTTGAGGCAGTAAATGTAAAATCAAAACTAATTGCCAAGATTTGGAAACTTGTGGATTATGTTCTCTCCTACTCCTGTTTATCAAGATCTAGGATTAGCAGTAGTGATGAGAGGGCCTTTTGTTTTTGTTTTAATTTTTTCTTTTTTTTTTATGAATAGTTGCAGGCTTTGTTGGATAATTTTTAAAATTTATATTTGTCTTTTCTTTTCTTTCCTGTCCATCCAGGCATGGGATGCTGGCTATGGATTTGGCTTGAAAACTTTGTACAAATCTGGCTATTTCGTCATGGCCCTGACAGCCATTGTATCCACCTACTTTGTCTTTGGCATCAAGCCCTCAGCTTTGTAGGAAGCTCAGCAAATACTTGTTCTTGTTATCTTGTATTGACATTGTTTGGCAAATTTTGAAAATGTTGCATTGCTGTTTTTCCAACATTGACTTTTCTGTCTTGTGTGCTTATTTATCATATTCAGTTTCAGTTTTTGTATTTCTATTTTATGCTGGTTGTTTTGGCTTTGCTTGAAACTTTGGTGCATAATGGCCACATCTTTATGGATGGGCCATAGAGTGAAACTCAGCCAAACAGTGAGTCAAACTGAAAATCGCAAAACTGTTAATTTTCCGTTCAGTTTGCTTAATTAAAATTATGAGCATGATTGAAAGTTGTTTCTTTGCATTACTTTATGACCTGCTGTATGTTTAGGACACTGAAAATACCACTGTGGATGTAAACTCATGAGATTTTGAATTTCCATTATTTTCCATACCCTTTTTGAATTTTTTTTTTATTTGGCAAGAATAGTTTTATATATGTTATTGTGTTGATACAAGTTAGATCTGCACTCAGGCACTTTTGTAATATAAACCATAATTTCTATCATTGTAAAGACTAAATAGGTTTGTACATTCACATATATCTAAATGTATTACATAAGTGAGAACACAGATGGATTAAGATAATGTCATGTTCAATAAATATCTTAAATGCTTAGAAAAGCAATCAGATACTTTCACTAAAGGTCTTTGACTGAGCTGGTATAAAAGAGACAAATTTCTGTGCCATGATCCTTTTATTTTCAAATATGATTTTTACTGCTGGTGCCCATTCAATTTCTTTTGCTTTTTAAAAATTTTGTTTTATTTGCTGTTAATGAGAACAGAAAGTTTGCAATTTAGCTGTTAAAGACATTGAACATCGATCCCAGTTCTCTCTCTTTTCTCATTCACATGAACCAGAACTGCCAACCTTAAAGTGAACATTCTGTCATAAATCATAAAATGAACATTTAGCATTAGTGTATAAGACAAATTTGAGGTATTTGTGTACTAGATGTCATGAGATTGTTAACTATTATCCAAAAACAGGGGAAGTGCAAAACATTTTGTTTTCTTTTTTTGGTGTATTCTTTGTTTTAGAAGAACAGATACTCATTTTGTCAATGAGGACAAGATAAGAAGTAATAAGTTCATTTAACTTTATATTTTGTTTTGCCCTCCATTTGCATGCCACTCTTTATGGTACACTTTGTGCTCACGTTGGGCAATAGAATATTATATGTATCAAATGCACTTGTTATTGAAAAGTTACAAACATTATAACAAATCACAGGCAGCTGTCAATTCTAGTAGAAGATAGATACTTTACTCAGTAATATCTATTACTTACTATCACTGGCAATTTTGCAAATTAATCCCAAGTACTGAAAGAGCCATATTAGATCCATCTTGGTTACTGTACGAGAAAGAAAGGCCAGCGATCTTTTCATTGTCATGGATCCATTGCTTATTAATCTCCACTTATGTGAGTTTTTTTTTTTTTAATTTCAAGAGATTGCTTTTCATGAAAAAGTTGATCTCATGTGAACTCCACAACACAGATGAAAAAAATGTAATTAGTTTTCAAAGAGTTTTCTTTTTGTACTTTGTGAGAGGTTTTTAGTTGAGTGAATATATTACATTGCATCACCAAACATTTTAGAATACTACTGTAGAGATTCTGTGGTAGATTTGCTGGCTGTTCACAGAATGTTTTTTGTCTTTCTGTGGCTTATTTATGAATGGATTATAGAAGCTGTCCTGATCTATATCTGAGATCAGAACTGGCAGAACTTAGTGCTGGTTTGGCAGGTGAAACAAAATGCTAGTGTGGAAGAGTGGCAATCATGATGTACAACCCAGTGATTGCCCCTACTGTCTACAGATATCTTAATTTTGTCAAGCGGTCATACCATGACCTCATTATGACCCATTGCTATGTGCAAAAATGCAGCTGCCGCCATAGACTACCGACACCACAAGCGCTTTCTGTGTCAGTGTTTTACGACCTGATTTGCCATGTGACAGATCATCAATCAGATGCTGACGGACAGGAACTATGCCGGCAGGGGCATCAGGCATGACATACACCTATGTAGACACATGGGCTTACACTGTATTATGTTCCATGTCCTTGTCAATTTCCGCGAGCAGTTGTCACTCTGGACAATTTTGATAGATGACTGATGTGAGATGTTCTGTCAATAAAATGGATGTATCAATATGTTATAATACAGTATAATGATTACAAATTGCCTGCTTTGTACTATTTTAATTGTGAGATCTAATTTCTGTTCTTACTGAGTTATTTTTGCCTGCTCTTGGAACAGACATCAGTTTTACATTACATGTAGTTTGTTTGAATCAGTCTGTTTGTGCTGTTTATGGATATTTTGTCAGCCTATCTTCTGTTATGTGCTATTTATGGACATTTTGTCAGCCTGTCTTCTGTTATCCTTCTCTGTCTGTCAGTCCATCTGTCTATTTATCCTTGTATTTGTCAATCAGGCTGTCTATCAATTTAGCCTTCTGTATCTCTGTCTTTTCACGGTTCTGTCCATCAGCTGACTGATTATCACTGCCTGCTTGTCTATCCAATAGTCTGACTGACTGTCTGCCTGCTTGCCTATTGTACTGCTATATTCTGAAGTTACCAAGAAAGGAAAAAGATTAGCTAACACAGAAAGGTCTTACACATAATGTAGGCTTTGTTTGTCTTAATTGTTTTTCTGATCTTCTTTGATTGTCGGTCCGTTTGCCTGCTTATTTAGATTTACTGATATATTCTGAAAATAACTTACTGGGCATGGGAAATACATGTACATGTATATAAAAAAAAGAATCAAAGATAGCGGAACATAGAAAAAAAGGAAAAGAAAGTTGACTCGAGAAACTTCTTTGTAACGGCTGTGTACATCATCATGTACATGAATTACACAGTTACACTATTAGATGGGAGATGTATTGATTTTAATCATTCAAGGGGTGATAAGGTGACACAAAAATCACATTTTTGTTCAGACATCTATTTATCAGATGAATAAGCCCATTTCTTACTAATTTTTGTATCTCTGGTGAATTAAGGGTGTTAAATATCATATCAAAAAGTAAAATCTGAACATGAAAACTGGCTTTTTGATCTTGATTCCCCTTTCAACCTCCAGTTTTATAAATTTAGTGTCAATGTCAAGCAGAATACTGTGAATGTCAACTAAAATTAAAAATACAAGATGAATACAGTATGAGAAAAAATACAAGTTACACATACATGTGGATTATTATTATTAAGTTTAATTACAACAACACCAACAATGATAATGCAGTGTACAAATAATACTATTACTATAATACAGTGGTTCCCAAAGTTCTTTGCATTCACGACCACGTTTGAAAAGTTTGAAACCCACACAACCCCCCAGTATCAGCAGCTTGATTTACATTTTATTTTCTGTGAGGGAGAGGGAAAGAAACATCTTACAAAAAGTTTATTCAAAGAATCTTGTAATTATTTCCATCTATTAGCAAATTAATGTCACTGAATGACATAAACTGCAATAACAAACACCTTGTCTTTTCTTTTCACTGACACGAAAATAGAAAAATATATCAGAGCACAAAAAATGTAACTGATGTGTTCAAATTAAGTTTATCCCAAGCCATCACTAGCAAGGCTATGCGACCCCTTTGCCAAGGCTTCACGACTCCCCTGGGGGTCGTGGCCCACCTGGTTGGGAACCCCTGCTATAATAGCTACAATATGTTATAATATAATGCAGAAGTAGTAGCAGTAACAGTTATGATTTAGTGTCACCAAAAAGGAACACATAAGAACGAGACAGAAATCATAACTATCAATTTCAATACATCTCTTTTAAAGATGTAACATTAACAAGAAACAGGCTAAAGGACTTGTGAAAATGCGGATGTGCTTGCCATCCTCCATGGATAGGAAACCTTTCTGTGGATGGACTATAGGCCTGTGTGTATTTGTTTGTAATGGAGCTCTTTTGGTATGAGTACCAAAGAACGTGATAAACACATGGTCATGTAAATGTTCATCTCCTTGCAAGATTGATCTTTGTCAGTTTTCAAGAGTAACAACAGACGGCAGGAACATGGAGACGTGTCCATTTCAAAAGTTAGTATTCCATAAAACTAACTTTTCCTTAAAACTAACTGATTTTTCGTAAATTCGGCTATAGACAAACATGTATATGAAATGAATATCACTATGTCTCTTGATATTCACAGAATAAGGAAAAGCAAATTCACTTACAAAATGTAAGTCATTTGATCAGCTGTTCTCGACTGCCATAGAAAACCCAGAGGGAAAAGTAAATGAAAATCATAGAGTCGTGATGTTTATGAAACAATAAACTAATTAAAGATACAATAACAACAGTAGTCTGTGGAAAATGAAATGAAAAACATAGGACAGCAATATAGCCATGATTACATCATCTTTAAATTTGAAACAAAGTTTGGGTATTTAAAAAATTCTAGCCTAAAATGATACGTTTTCAAAGTTCAGTAAACCACGCAGCTGTCAGTATCATCATATTGGTCTTGACCCGAATAGTATCCGCTGACACCTGAAGAGTTAAAGCTGGCAGAATTAACCTTAGGAGTGTCCTATGATGTGGTCTGATCCATGTCGTCTGATCTCAGTGATATAACAGGCTACACTACTGTCAGTGTTAGGACATGCTAGGTAGGCTCCCGTACACGTTTTCACACAAAGAAAAGTAGCTAGAGCCAAACGACAGGCTCATTAGACCTAGGTCAAGGGGGGTTTGGGATGGGGGAAGCGAGAGCAGAAGGGTGACCTCCATCTTAAGTCTTTAAGCACCCATGTTGACACTTCGTAACATCATGGCCTCGGCCATTGTGGGCGGCTTGACTGAGGAAGAGACAAAGAAAGAGTAAAAGTTCAACTTTATTGAGACTATCATGACGATGTCGATCTACATGTATATTACATGACAAACGACATATATATATATATGTGTATTAAAAAAATTCATTGATGATGGTGAAGATGATAAACAATATATATATAGTATTTAAAAAAATTCATTGATGATGGTGAAGATGATAAACAATATATATATTGTAGACACTTATCAAAAGCAAATAATGAGATAGCCTCCCGCAAGAGGTTGAAAGCCGAAGTAAATACCGAAAGGCAAATAAGTATATAAATAAATAAATAATAACACAATTGAAATAAATAAATAAAATAAATAATGAAATGAGTGAATACGTACAAGGTAAAATATATGAAATGGAGGGGTGAATGAGTGGCGTAAATGAATGAATGGATTACTCGGTGGATAGGCACAATAAGGATGATAGTGAAAACGAAACAGCTGAAAATATTAATTTTTTTAAAAATGAAGAAATAAAAAACAAAGAGAGAAGAAAGGAAAAGATTAGCCTTACCATGGCCAGGGCAGCACATACGGTAAGGTAAACTGCCCATCAGAATGTTCTCCTGGCATTGCATTTTTAAGAAACTGGTGGGAAAAAAAGACAGACAAAAACATGGAAATTAAAATGGAAGCACCGGCAAGCAGATCGCTAGTTCCAATATAGATCTATAGTTGGTTGATGAAGAGTTTCTGTACATAGATTAAGGATAAGAGCTGATAAATCAGCTTAATTATTGATTAAATTTGATAATTAAACGAATAAGTAAATAATAAATATAATATAAATAACAGCAAATAAACAAGCCCAATGCATTTAAAATTACTTTGTTGTTGTTATCATTATCATCACTGTTATTGTTGTCAGTAGGCCTAGAGTAGAAGTAGAGTATAGTAAACTTTTAGGCTTATTATTATGGTTCTTATTAAAAAAAAACAATAATCACTGCCCTTATTTTTGAAATAATTTGATTATGTTGTTTTTAGAAAACGCTACCACTGATGCGGATACTTACTGTTGGAAGCATGTGATGAGCATGTTTCAATACCATGAAGTTAGAAAAGCACATGTGCAAACAGAGAATACGAAAGTGTAGATCTACAAGATGAGACTATAGCGAAAATATGCTGATTGGGAGATATTATCTTTAGTTTGCAAACACAGTGTCTTCTTTTACAGGTCCATTTCAGTCCAGCCATGCTCTTTCATGTAGAGCTACATGCAGGCCTGCTCCGTTATAGGGTCTCCTTTATAGCTTAGGGTTTATTTTTATTTGAAAGCTTTATTCACGTCATTAGGCAGTTTACAGATACGGATGCACTATGTTGGCACACTAGGTACACAAGAAGAAGTACATACTGTATATGAAATAAAATTAAATTATATACCTATGTCGCATGTTCCCAATGCTCTCCATAGACTCTGGGCTCAGAAAGCCTTCATAGGCCCCAGCGTTCGTCATCAGCAAGCGAGCCACACCGCTGCAATCGGTCTTGCCACCAGTGCCGCCTCCTGACTGAACAGCTGCACCTGGAGGCGGGACTTATATATGCAAATGAGATTAAATAATGCCATAATATGCAGCTAATGAAATCGTGGGCTTTTTGTTTTTTTTTAAATGCTCCATTCCTATTGGTTGTTACCAACCCCTAGGGTAAAAATGCAAAATTCTCTCCCAAGTTCGGAAATTTTTAGCATTTAGTGAACATACGTCGGGAAATTTGAGGTTTAAAATCCTTAATTCGTGAAGCGAAAAGAAAACTTTGATTAAATCGATGGAAACACTAAAACAAAGGTCGGATTTGATTTTTAAAAAAAATATTGTGTGATGTCAAGTTATACACTACTTGATAGACCTAGAGATAAAATCATAAAGATTTCAAAACAATGTTGAACAAATACAGTCATACTTTCAAACAATGAATGAGAAAGCCTAATCATCAGGGAAAGGAAAAGGAGACTGAATTACATTCTCCAGAGATGTTTCATTGATAGGCAGATAATTGTGCAGGCAGACAGGTAGACAGGCAAACAGGCAGATACTTTTAAATTAGAAAGTTAACAAAACAGGCAATCAATAGAATATAAGACGTAAATCGACTAAGCTAACAAAATTATCTGGAAGGCATACAAAAAGGAAGAAATAAATCTACCCATAAATCACAGGTAAGTTGGACAACTAAACTACTAACAACGCATTAGATCTTATAATCTAGAATTCTGTGGAAATACTCACTTAAGCCACCCATATATTTAGCATGTGGTTTTTTGCTTATGAACGAGTTGATGAGAGTAGAGGGAGAGAGACATTCCTCCAACATTTTCTGTGGAATGGAAGTCACGCAAGTCACACAGTTACAGATGTCACACAGAATCATAGAACGCACACAAGTCACAGAGGCAGACAAGTTCACAACAATATAAGTCACACAAAGTCACAGAGGTCACACAAAGTTACACGTCACACAAAGTCATACAAATCACAGATGCCATAGAAACTACACAAGACACACATAGTCACAGAAGTCACACAGTCATACAAAGTCACAGCGGTCATAAAAAGTCACACAAGTCGCAAAGTCATAAAGTCACATACGTCACACAAAGTCACATAGTCACACAAGTCATGTACAATCATACAAGTCATTCAAGTCAAACAAAGTCACAGAAATCATAGAAGTCACAATCACACAAAGTCACACTAAGTCATACGTCACACAAAGTCACCATATCACAGATATCACACAAATCACACAAGAGACATAAAATCACACAAGTCACACAGTCATATAAGTCACAGAAGTCACACAAAGTCACACGTCACCCAAAGTCACAAAAGTCATAGAAATTACACAAAATCACACATTTCACAGAAGTCACACAGTCACACACGTCATACAGATGTCACACACATCGCACGTCACTCAAGTTATATACAGTCACACAAGTCTTTCAAGTCTCACAAAGTCACAAAAATCATAGAAGTCACAAGTCACACAAGTCACATAAAGTTTCAGAAGTCTCAAAATCACACAAGTCACAAGTCACACAAACTCACAGAAGTCACAGAGGTTACACAAAATCACAGATGTTACACAGAAGTCACACAAAGTCACACAACAATAGAGGTATGTAGAAGTAGTGGCACTGGTATAGAAGTATATATAATAGAAGTAGTAGCGGCAGATGTAATAGTACTTTGCACTTTGGAGGAAACGCTGAACACAAACGTATGAATTTATCATTTCTCCATTCATCTTGCACCATTCATCGTATTTCTCATTTTTACTCGTTACACTGCTTTTGTCTGACAAAGGGAAGTAATAGGGCTGGGCACAACGATCTCCAATTAAAGACACAAGCCTTACCTTTGCCTGAGGGGGCAGAAAAAGCTCCATCATGAGTCTTGAGCCCATAGCCTGCTGTCCCACTATAGCTTTCTGAGCTGCCCCACAGACCTGTGCGGCGTGAGAACCACTGCAGCCGGCCATCATCACTGGGGAGATGGGAACATAGGCTGAGGTGGATGGATGGAGGGTCGGGAGGTGGGGTGAATAGAGCGAGGGTAAGTGATGAAATAGGGAGGAAAGAGGAGGAATGGTGGAACAGAGAGAGAGAGAGAGAGAGAGAGAGAGATGAATAGGACAGACATGCAAACAGATAGATAGGCAGCCAGACAGCTAGACAGACAGACAGACAGACAGACAGATAGATAGATAGATAGATAGATAGATAGATAGATAGATAGATAGATAGATAGATAGATAGATAGATCATTCACCAACACACACGCTCTTTTCCTCACCGAATTTAGCCAACCGTCGCTGGGTACCTTGAAGTCGCAAGGTCGGATCAACACATCCGTGTGCCTCGTAGTAAGCTTTGTGTCCGAGCTTTGTAGCAAGCACGGTCACCAGTTTCTGAACCTGCAGACCGAAAATGGTGTTTCAGAGGTGAGTACGCCTAGCAATGGAGAAAGGAGACAAAGACAGGGGGTGTGAAAAGGCGGGGGGAAGGGTGGGATTGAATGAGGATAAGAAGAAGCCCATCATGGAGGAATCGACTGGTTTACGAGGCCTCTCTGTCTGTTTTTTGTCCTTTCTTTGTGTGACATGTTTCGTTTATGGGTTCATTTCTCTTTCAACGATTTCACCATTTCTCTCTTATCCCATCCTATCTATCTATCTATCTATCTATCTATCTATCTATCTATCTATCTATCTATCTATCTATCTATCTAT